>SRPP01000335.1:0-27970 GCA_018360055.1 Claviceps monticola
GAAAAATGTGAGGGCGATGACAAATAATCAGAACTGCGACGTGATAGGACGGCTGACTGAAAGCGGAGCAAGGACCGACAGTTCTGGCACGGCGCTTTCCGGCCGATTGATGACACAGTCTTGGTCTCCTGATGGTGGTGGTGATGGAAGGAGATGGGGTACAGGCGTTTTGCTGCGGCGAGAGCCACGAACGAGACAAATACTGCGACGAATGTGAGCTGCATGATGGATTGCAACTGAGACAAAAAGAGCAGTCAAGAAGGGCACTTTCTCATCGCTTGCTTCCACTGTGCCGCACTCTATCTATATACATGCAGAACATCTCACAAGCCAGTGCACGCGCAAGCAATTCTCTTCGCTAGAACACAGAATAAACACGAAATGTGCGCCTTTGCTACGTGTCGCCGCACAGTTTCTTCAGTTTTGCCTAACAAGGCGCAGCATCAAATACATTCGTTCAAAGCGAGGATAACAGAAAAGTCTAATGTCGCCATTGAATCTCTTCCCAAGTCCGTAACTATAGGTCAAACGAGCGCCGGCCCGGGTCGTGGCGTGGCGTGGCGTGGCGCTGCGGAGTGTTGCTGCCCTGTACATGGGATATGGTAACGTGGTGGAAGCGACTTCACGAGGCCGTCGACGCCATTGCGCCGCGCGCGACTTGAAAGGCCACTTGGCTGAATGGGATCTTCTTCCATGGTATGTATGGGCAGTCGTGAAATTGTGTTGTTTTGTGCTCTGCGGTGCACCGTACAGGTACCTGAAGTACCTAGAGAGACTCTCTTGCCGGCAGTGGAGAATCTGCCATCTGGATCCTCGACCTCGAGTTTTCCCCCATCTCAATTTCTATTCGCATAAAGAAATGTGAGGTAACGAATGTCAACCGTATCTACTGTTGGTTTTGCATACTTGTTTTTCATTTCTCCAATCCCGACGAGCCAGCGTTGAAGCTTGCTCTTTCTGTGGCTCTTTAACACTATGTAAGCCAACCATCGTACCGAGCTCTCTAATCACTCACTGCATAACAAACAGATGACAGACAAGGTAGAAAAAACAAAGTCATATGTTGACGAAGTAATTTTAGCCACTATGAAATAGAATAGACCCTATCAAGGCTCGACATGACTAAACCAAAGCCGGATCACTCTGGCTTGCGTCCGTACACAATGTGCAAAATCACGTAGCTATGAACCTTGGGATTACGGATCGCCTTGCGCAAGTTCGCGAGCCACACATGGTATTCGTCTGATGGCCTTTGAAGTACATTTTGCCAAAGCATCTGGGTGTAACCTGATGACCGGAGGTGAGAATAGTTTCCTACTTCGTGCAAGGATAGAAAAGAGGGCATGCCAGAAGTGCGGAAGATGCGTTACCTTGAAGGTCATTCTCCATAGCCGCCTGGAGAAACCGTCCTGCTTCAGCCAGTTTGGGATCCTTTGCCCAGGGACCAATTGGAACCTAGTGAAGAGTCAATTCTGTCAGTGAGATCCCACAGATGACAGATGACAAGACGTACTTTGTACTGAACTGTCCTTTGGTCCACAAAGCCAGCCTCGTCAAATGCCTGCGGCTGTATTTTCCGCAGAAAAAAGGGACGGTTCGTGACCTTACCGCCCTCTCGGAACAAATCTCCATACGAGGCAAGAATAGGTTCCAGCTCAGTAGACCCGTCATCGCTGCGAAGATCAACATCAGCTTCGACAGACTGTACCCAGCCTCCAGGCGCGCAGCATCTGTATGCTTCTTGAAAGAGAGCTTTCCAGTCTTGGATACCACCGAAGATGTAGCGGATGTGAATAAAATCGAAGTGGTTTTCGTTCCAAGTCCACTCGAGTGAGGCATCATCTACTTCGAAAAAGACGTTGGGTGGAACCCACTGCGGTTGGCACGGTGAAAGATCTGTACCAGTGACTGAAGCATTTGGATATCGGTCGCCAAATTCACTATCCAACTTTGTGAGCACACACAAAAATAAGTTCTTCAAGTTTCACTCGGCCATACATTGCCCAGATACCTTCAGATATGGTCAGCGACATTCGCAATTGGTGAAACCCGGGGGCCGGTGAATACTTACCGGATCCCGTACCAACGTCAAGCACCCGCTGATGGCATTCACTCAATTAGTTGCTATGTTGGTTTTTGTAGGAAATAGAAAAACGAAAATGCCCCTCCAGTGCGCCTGAAAGCCGCCAAAAGTCACCAGTCACGTACGTGGATCTTATCTTTCTCAAGAGGTGCCAGGAACAGCTCGTCGTCGAGAAGGATCTTCAAGTAATGGTGGCTAAGATGCAACATGTTACATTAGCGCGCGATTCTACCGAGAATGTGGGCGTGTGGTGACTACAACCATAATTCCTCCGATTCGAGTTGCTGGTCGTCGTTGGGAAAGACATAATTTGTCGTGAACCTATCACTATGATAGGTACGGCCGTGGATCTGACGATACTCGAGGATGCTGGATGCAAGAGACGCGGTGGAACTTTGACTGCGGCGGTAATCAGGAGATTGAATGACTTGTGGATCGTGAGGTGCACACTGCACAAACGTTTTGGAATAGACAGAATCGATGTCATTCTGATCATCAGCCTAAGAATTCCGTTAGTCTACCGTGCCATTGTCATTCGCCATGACTCAGTGAATGAGTCTCTGCGGCGACGCAGGCTTACGGGCACGTCCGCTGCGGCAATCAAGTCACCCTCGGCCTGCGATGGCCTTTGCTCGTTTGCTTGAGATGCTGTAGACATGGTAAGAGTAAAAACGGTCATCAGAGTAAAAGTAAACTGTAAGATCGAGCGGGACTCGTGGCTCATAAATACGTATAATCAGTGGAGTTCCGGGGAAGCCAACACGTCATCAGGACGGTCATCTCACCATGGTTGGAGAAAATTCAATGTCAGATTCTATCCAGATACAGATAAGCAGTAGTTAACTACCCTTTCACATCATTTGAGACAACGGTAGAGGGAGCATTTACACCATTCCCTATATTTCAGCGCATCGCGATTCTGATTCGTCGTAAAATTGCGCCCAACGCAGAGCAGAAACATCCTATACATAGAGCTAATTGCTGGCTCGCAAAAGGAGAGCCCGGCAGGCTTGTCGCAAGGGAATGTGCATCGACGCATCGTTGTGCATATTATGCGACACCACAAAAAACGATGATCCGACTGTACAAGGCGATTACCACGCGTGACGCAGCTTGAGATTGAACAACGTCGCAGTATTGCGGGCCGTAGCTGTAAATACATTTAGATACCTGGGTACTTCGATAGAGAAGTGAGTCGTGGATGCTATGCATGCCACTGTACGGTACCTGTTGTACGCTGTATAGCATCAGACTCAGAGCTCGAAGTCTTCCTTGACAACGGATGGACATCAGAGACAAAGCAGCAGCATTGAAGCGATGTATTCACGGTTTGAACTTTTAGGTTTCATGAAGGAGAAGAGTTCATTTGACTGCTCAATATGGCTATGCGACAGGCGGATCACTCTGGCTTGCGTCCGTACACAAATGTGCACAATCATGTAGCTGTGTACCTTGGGATTACGGATCGCCTTGCACAAGTTCGCGAGCCACACATGGTATTCTTCTGCTGGCCTTTGCAGGACGTTATGCCAAAGCATCTGAGTGTAACCTAATGATCAGGGGTGAGAATAGTTGCTACTTCGTACAAGCCATGACGAAAAGGGGGTGGCAGATGCGTTACCTTGAAAGTCGTTATCCAGAGTCGCCTGGGCAAACCACCCAACTTCAGCGAGTTTGGGATTCTTTGCCCAGGCACCAATAGGAACCTAGTAATTCAGTGAATAGTCAGTGACCTTACTGGACTTTCACAGGTGACGAATGGCAGATGATAGCGCATATTTTGTATCGAATTGTCCTTTGTTCGACGAAGCCAGCCTCGTCAAATGCCTGCTGCTGTATTTCTTGCACGAAGAAGTGACGGTTCATGATTTCGCCGGCCTCTCGGAAGACATCTCTATGCGAGGCAAGAATAGGTTCCAGTTCAGTAGACCCGTCGTCGCTTCGAAAATCAACATCAAGTTCGGCAGACTGTACCCAACCTCCTGGCGCGCAGCATTTGTAGGCTTTTTGAAAGAGGGCATTCCAGCCTTTAATACCACATAAGATGTAGCGGATGTGAATAAAGTCGAAATGGTTGGCGTCCCACGTCTACTCGAGCGTGGCGTCGTCTATTTCGAAGCGAACATTCGGTGGAACCCACTGCGGTTGGCACGGAAAGATGTCTGTACCAGTCAATGGGGGCGGCAGTGACATGTTTCATCAACGATTCGTGGAGGCAAACGATCTTGCCCGTGGAGTGGAAGCTTTGGTTTTGTTCAGCGGTTGTGATGGACCGTTGAGGGCGTTTCGCCCTGGCCTTTGCTCTGTCTCTGTGCCACCGTTCTTTCCATTCCTTTTAGCCCTCATGAGTGTTTGATGTTACCGTGTTATTTCCTACTGATCGGAGACTCGGAGTAGTGGTGGAATCTGTCGGGATTCGGGAGCTAGTCTACTTCGAAGTCTTGCCCAGCGTTCTAACGCCCAGAGGCCTTTGTGTCCTGCCTTTGCTTGAGCCATCGCATTTCTCCACGAGCTGCGCCGTTCGTCTCCAATCCCCGGGATTAACTCGTCTTCCGCCTCTTGGGCAAGTTTCCAGTTTTCCTCCGTTCTCCTGCTGCACCACTGTCTGTGGGCTTTACGAGCCGCTTTTACCGCGGCCTGGACTTTGTTGTTCCACCATGGTTGTTGTCGGGGCCTGCTTGGGAGTCTCTTTGGGGCTGCGAGCTCGGCGATGTTTGTCAGTTCATCTACGATCCATTCCGCGTAGGAATCTATGTACTGCGTGGAAACGATTGGGGTGTCGGTGGTATCGGGTCGGAACTGTATTCTGGCTTCAACATTCACGAGCCCTTTGTCCATTTTCCCCCAGCAGTGTCGTTTTTCCGCCGGTCTGGCAGGGCTGCCGTCTTCGTATGTTGTGATGAGCTGTGATACATGGTCGGACCCAGCAAGTTCGGCTCAGCCAAAGAAGTCAACATCCAGTCGATGGTGCTGTTTCTCTTCACTGGTGACCTCCATGTGATCTCTCCGCGGGGGGTGGCGAAGCCAAGTTTCCAGCGTGCTGTGAACTCGAGTAGCTCCTCGCTTCCCTGTGAGGTCCTGTCCTCCTTGTCCTGTCGTCCTTGTCCCAAAGGGGATGATGTTGGCTGAAGTCACCAACAAAAAATACACTGCTACACCGCATTGGCGCTGTCATGAACTCCCGGATGGGAGTAATACATTCCGCTTCGAAAGCCAGTGAGTACACCGAATAGATCTCAACTCCCTTGAGTGTTTTTGAGCACCAGTCCGTGCCTGTCCTGCTAGAGCAAGCTTCGGGCCCGTGTCGTCTGTTAATGCAGATTGCCGTCCTTCCCGCATATACGACCAGTTGAAAAAGACCAAGGCTGGAATGGGGAGGGACTCTGCCAATACCTGACGGTTCCTGGATCGCAACCACGTCGAGCCGTCGAGCCGTCGAGCCCGGGGCAGTAGTTGAGTGCCAGGGCAACGAGTTGTGCATGTTTGCGAGTGTTCCAGTACATAGATTGGATGGGGTCCATTATAATCGTTGGGTGGTGACGGTGCCCGTCGCTATGGAGTCTGCAGTCGATGCTGGGGTTTGCTGTGTGGCAGAGATAGGCTGGTCGTGTTGAGCGCGTTCGCTCGTTGCCCTGTGAGCCTCGTCACTATCTGTGTCGGTACTGTCTGCGTTCGGTTGTGGCTCCCCTAAGGTCTTGCGGGGGGCAGTACCTCACCCACCCGATCTGTTTCGCCAGCCCCGCGGCCACAGTAGAAAGTCGTCTATACGAACCAGAGGCGACACCCCCCCAGGCGGCGGCCCCCCGAAAGAAGGTCGGAAGACCTTTGGGAAGCCGCAACCGAACGCAGACAGTACCGGCAGAGATTGTGACGAGGCTCACTAGGGCAACGAGCGAGCGCGCTCAACACGACCAGCCTATTCCCGCCACACAGCAAATCCCAGCATCGGCTGAAGACTCCATATGTAGGCCTCACGAGCTTTGTCTCATTTGGCGTTGGCAGTAGGACACTCTCGAGACCAGGCTGGGTGGGTTCCAGCACAGTTGGGGCACCGTGGACAAACGTCGCCCTTCAGTGACGGGCAGTCATCGTTGCCGTGGTCGTGCTTTCCAGCCGCACATCTTCCACATTGTGCCGGGGCTTCGCAGTGAACTGCGATGTGACCGAACTTGTGACAGCTGTAACATTGCCTCGAGTTCACCGCGGCATTGTACGGTTCGGCGTCGACTATCTCCACTGGTAAACTATGCCATCACGGCACAGTTTGTTTGCCGCTTCGACGCCGTCGACTGCGATAATGAGGCCGAAGGCTATCTTCACCCATCCATCGGCCTCGACATGGGGACGAGTCCGCTCCTTAAAGGTAACGACCGTGTCGCCGCTTCGAAGACGGCGTGGCGGCCACCGCAGCCGGTGCATTGATCCGATACCCACAGAAATGACAATCCCGTCTAGCAGTGACAGCGTGGCAGACAAAAATCGCGTCGCGGACGCCAATACGCAAACCCGTAGCACCACCACAGACATCAACAAACAAAGCGCGAAGAGATCGTCACGGGAACAACTCCCCGAATCCTGAAGACAGTGCACGACATATTGGTCGAGTGCATCAACGGCAAGGTGCTGCTGTTGGCAGCACTCCGGCACCTCGCTCCTGCTCCCCCCCCACCATGGCGGTCCCCTCTCGCCTCCACTGAAAAGTCGTTTTCAAAAGGACACCTGAGGAGTTTCCCAGTTAGGCATCTTTGGTCGTGCTACGGGTTCGCGTATTGGCGTCCGCGGCGCGATTTTCGTCTGCCGCGCGGTCGCTGCTGGACGGGATCGTCATTTCTATGGGTATCGGACTCGCCGATGCCGTTTCTGCTATAATAATTCGGTGTCTTTCGAGGGCGAATTTTCGATTGTTCAGCCTTCTTACGTATTCTAATTATAATACGAGTTACTTGCGTCGCGGCCCTACGCTGCGCTTCGGACTGGAGAGAGTTGGGCTGGAAAAGTGAGGTTTGCGATGTGGGAGTTTTGCGGATGGGATGGCGATTTGCGGACGTGCATGTGTGCCCACTGTTTTCGGTGCAAATTGCGGGGCTCGACCTCCTTCTCTTCGCTGCGCAGATGTCCCTCCGGGGGCCCTTTCGGGGGATGCCAGCGGCGGACCTGCTCTGGGGGATTTTTGGGGCCCTTC
Organism: Claviceps monticola; assembly: GCA_018360055.1. Lineage (NCBI taxonomy): Eukaryota > Fungi > Ascomycota > Sordariomycetes > Hypocreales > Clavicipitaceae > Claviceps > Claviceps monticola. The sequence goes on from SRPP01000335.1 coordinate 7,266, forward strand.
ACAGCACTATCAGGCGTCGCGGGATGGCGGGCGACGGTGTCACCGCAGTAATAAGCAATCGGGTTGCATCGCCGCCGCAATGGATATTTCACTCTCTCCAGCAGTCACACTCGCGAATCGCAGTAAGCAATCGGGTTGCAGCGGGCGAATTCAGTCGCGGGCAGATAGCGCGGGATGGCGGGCGACTGTGTCGCCGCCGCAATGGATTGGCCCACTTTGTTGCAAATTGCAATCGCAGTGCGGACGAATTTGAACAGAACCACTCAATCGCAGGCGGCCAGGGCGGGATGGGGCGGCCGCGATGGCCTCACTTTATGGAGCACATAGCGCGGGATGGCGGGCGACTGCGTTGCCGCGTGCGGTGACCTCTGCTGGCATGGCGAACGGAACAACGACAAACTTTTTGCCGGCCTACAATTCGACTGGGTTGTTCACGCTGTTATCTCGAGCTGTCTTGTCCTAACATTCGAATTACAGAGGCACTACTGAAGTTGCTGTAACTTGTAACTGTTTAGCATCCTCGCTGGTCTCACCTCGGCTCCTCGCGCACGGCGCGCCCCCACCGCCTCCAACATGGTTAGAAAAACGACCATGAAATGCCACCGAAATGAAACGCGCGTCGTTATTGAAGTGGAGCGTTTTGAGGAGATCAGGAAATGGTAAACTCGACTGTCAAAAGGACGACAAACCGCAAGCGACATCTTGCGGGGACATGCAAAAGCCACGAATATCTTCACGATACAAGCAAGTTCTCGTTGTCGATGAACAGAAGAGATGGTACAACACAAGTTGGTCCAGGGGCCAAGGGTTGAAATCCTGCAGCTTTCTCGCCACACTTGGTTCTTCGCCGACCAACCGATACGCGGTTCCACGACAGCATTCTTGAAATGCAAACTTTAGGCCTCTGTTCTGTGGAAAGCAAACAGGTGGGTTACTTTCAACGTTTATGACGAGCGGGCAAATTTGGGAGCGATTGTGTTGGCCAAAACACCATGAACGAAGATCTTGTAGGCCTGAAATCGTTTGTCGAGCAACGGGATAGATACAACTATGTCACATTGTGAAGACACAACAGCCGCTTTCGCCGCAGACAAACAAGACCCTGGCCATACAGTCGATGGTGCAAAGAAAGCCGTTTTCTATTGCGTGACGAAGTGCTAGGAGAGCTGACGACACCCAAAACAGCCACATTGCTAAAGAGTCGTGGACATCAGATGTTCAGATACCTTAGGGATGTAGGTAGCGTGTAAGTACGTTGGATACCTCTTCAAAGAGCAGCTCGATAAACTCCGAAGAACGTCCCATTGGTTCTCGACAGGTTGTGCGTAAGTCGTCTGAAGGGGCCTATCAATCGATCCGATATCTGTTCAACGCTGTAGAGTCAACTGTTTCACCGTTCACTTGACAAAAGATGTTTATCACAGACGAGGTATGTAGCAGTATTGAACCGATGCATTTACAAGATGGGTTCTTAGCTATGAAAGGGAGGAGTTGCATTCAATTCTCGATGATGCTGTTCGAGAGCTGAATCACGCTGGCTTTCGTCCATACACCGTGTGCATAATCATGTAGCTGTGAACTTTGGGATTACGGATCGCCTTACGCAGGTTCGCGAGCCACACATGGTATTCGTCTGCAGGCCTTTGGAGAATATTGTGCCAAACCATTTGGGTGTAGCCTAATAATCAGAGGTGAGAGTAGTTCCCTACTTCGTGCAACAATAGGGAAAAGGGCGTGTAGATACGTTACCTTGGAGGTCATTCTCCAGAGCCGCCTTGATAAACCGCCCAACTTCAGCGAGTTTGGGATCCTTTGCCCAGGGACCAAGAGGAACCTATTGAAGGGTCAATTCTCTCAGTGAACTCGCGGAAGTGGCATATGACAGATGACAGCACATACTTTGTATTCAACAGTCCTTTTATCAACGAAGCCGACTTCGTTAAATGCCTGTGGCTGTATTTCCCGCAGGAAGAACGGACGGTTCGTTACCTTGCCGCCCTCTCGAAACAGATCTCCATACGAGGCAAGAATAGGTTCCAATTCAGTAGACCCGTCATCGCTGCGAAAATCAGGAATAACTTCGACAGACTGTACCCAGCCTCCGGGCGTGCAGCATCTGTAGGCTTCTTGAAAGAGAGCTTTCCAGTCTTGAATACCACCTAAGATGTAGCGGATGTGAATAAAGTCGAAATGGTTTTCGTTCCAAGTCCACTCAAGCGAGGCATCATCGATTTCGAAATGGACATTCGGTGGAACCCACTGCGGTTGGCACGGTGAGAGATCTGTACCAGTGACCGAAGCATTTGGAAATCGGTCGCCAAATTCACTATTCCAATTTATGAGTACATGAAAATACTGCACCAAGTTTGCTGTGGACATACATTGCCCATATACCTTCAAAACTGGTAAGCGACATTCGCATTTGGTGAAACCCGCTGGCTACTTACCAGATCCCGTACCAACATCAAGCACCCACTGATGGCATTCGCTCAATTAGTTTCTATATTTCTGTTTTTTTTTTTTTAAAAAAAAAAAAAAAAAAAGAACACCTCTCCGGGGAGCCTGAAAACCCCCAGAAGTCACCAGTCACCTACATGGATCTTATCTTTCTCAAGAGGCGCTAAGAACAGCTGGTCGTCAAGAAGGATCTTCAAGTAATGGTGGCTATGATTCAACATTAGCACGTGATTTTGCCAAGAGTGTGGGCTTGTGGTATGTCGCACTTTAATTCATCCGATTCTAGCTGCTGGTCGTCGTTGGGAAAGACATAACTTGTGGCGAACCTATCACTATGATAGGTCCGGCCGTGGATTTGACGATACTCGAGGATGCTGGATGCAAGAGACGCGGTGGAACTTTGACTGCGGCGATTGTCAGGAGATTGAATGACTTGTGGATTGCGGGATGCACAAACGTTTCGGAAAAGACAGAATCGCCATCATCTTGATGATCAGCCTAATAATGCCGTTAGTCTCCCGTGCCATTGTCATTCCCTATGACTCAGTGAATGAGTCTCTGTGGCGGCACAGGCGTACGGGTATGTCCGCTGCGACAATCAAGTCGTCCTCGGTTTGCGATGGCGCTTGCTGATGTGACTGAGATGCTGTCGACATGATTCGAGTGAATGGTCATCAGAGTAAAAGGAATCTGTACAGAGTAAGATGAGCGGGACTACGGGCCATAAATACCTAACGGGTGCTCAGTGGAGTTTGGAAAAGCCAACACGTCATCTCACCATAGTTGGAGGAAGTTCAATGTCAGATCTTATCCAGCAATAGATAAGAAATAGCTGCCATTTGCGCCTTCTGAGACAACGGCAGGGGTATGCACACCAACGTGTTTTAGAAGTCGTGATTATCATTCGTAGTACTTCTGCAACGGGGTGAGCGCCCAACGCAAGGCAAGAAAGCCCTGAAGCAAAGTGCTGGCTCGCAAACGGTGATATGCAGTCCAATACCCATGTCAGTTCAAATTTAAAATCTACCATTTCATTGTTGGAGGCAGTTGCCTCATCATCTTACGAAGCACCTACATGCATCGGCCACGCCTGTCACAAGTCACTCCCTGTCACGTTGTCGCAATGCGTCTTTATCCTCGTGAGCCCAATTGCCAATGTTAATTCCCCGTTGAGTACTTGCATGATACAGTACTCAATTAAGAAGGTCTCGCATCCAAAAACCTATTGAAATACGTGCATGATTGGAACCTATTCTACAGCGTACCGGGTGGTTCAATATCATACATGTAACAGGGCCCCGATGGTACAGTGTTCGGTCTTTTTGCAGAGGGGCTGGCACTACGTAGAAATATCTCTGAATACGGGAGGTATCTCTTATAACTGCAGCGTCAACCGTCTTAGTGTTCACGTGAAAGCAGGTGGATATCACAGGCAAGGTAGCAACAATGTATCGATGCATTTAGCAAGTTGGTGTTGAGGGGCTATGAAGAAGAAGAGCACCTTTGAGATTTGATTGCCCGATATTACCATGCAGTAGCTGAATCACCCTGGCTTCTGTCCGTAAACAACGTGTACAATCATGTAGCTGTGAACCTTGGGGTTGCGCATCGCGTTACGCAGGTTCGCGAGCCAAACATGGTATTCGTCTGCCGGTCTTTGGAGAAGACTGTGCCAAACCATCTGGGTGTAACCTAATAATCAAAGGTGAGAGTCGTTCCCACTTCGTAGAAGAATATGAAATAGGGGGCGCAGACGCGTTACCTTCAAGGTCATTCTCCAGAGCCGCCTTCATAAACCGCCCAGCTTCAGCGAGTTTAAGATCCTTTGCCCAGGGACCAATAGGAACCTATTGAAGGGTCAATTCTCTTAGTGAACTCGCATAAGTGACAGATGACAAATTACAGTACATACTTTGTATTGAACTGTCCTTTTCTCGACAAAGCCGACTTCGTTAAATGCCTGCGGCTGTATTTCCCGCAGGAAGAAGGGACGGTTGGCGACCTCGCCGCCCTCTCGGAACAAATTTGCATACGAGGCAAGAATAGGTTCCAATTCAGTAGACCCATCATCGCTGCGAAGATTGCAATCAACTTCGACTGACTGTACCCAGCCTCCGGGCGCGCAGGTTCTATACGCTTCTCGAAACAGAGCTTTCCAGTCTTGGATACCACCTATGATATAGCGGATGTGGATGAAGTCGAAATGGTTTTCGTTCCAAGTCCACTCGAGTGAGGCATCATCGATTTCGAAATGGACATTCGGTGGAACCCACCGCGGTTGGCACGGTGAGAGATCTGTACCAGTGACCGAAGCATTTGGAAATCGGTCGCCAAATTCACTATTCCACTTTGTGAGTACATGAAAATCCTGCACCACGTTTGCTTTGGACATACATTGCCCAGATACCTTCCGAATTGGTCAGCGACAGTCGCATTTATTGGAATTCCGGGAGCCGGCAATCACTTACCGGATCCCGTACCGACATCAAGAACCCGCTGAGAACATTCGTCAATTAGTTACCAATTTTGTCTCGGAAGAAAAAGAGACCTTCAAGTGGGTCTGGACTTTGAATGCGCCCAGCAGCGACGCACATGGATCTTGTCTTCCTCAAGCGGTGCTAGGAATAGCTTGTCGTCGAAAATGATTTTCAAGTAATGGTGGCTAGTATACAACATCAGCGCGCGATGCTACCAAGACTGAGGGCGCGTGGTAACTAGAACCATAATTCCTCCGATTTGAGCTGTTGGTCGTCATTTGGAAGGATATAATTTGTCGTGAACCTATCACTATGGTAGGTACGGCCATGGATCTGACGATACTCTAGGATGCTGGATGCAAGAGAGGCGGTAGAACTTTGACTGCAGCAGGCAGTGAGAACATTGAATAATGTGTGGATTGCGGGGTGCACAAACGTTTCGGAAAAGACAGAATCGCAGTCATCTTGATGATCAGCCTAATGATGCCGTTAGTCTCCCGTGCCATTGTCATTCACTTTGACTCAGTGAATGAGTCTCTGTGGCGGCACAGGCGTACGGGTATGTCCGCTGCGACAATCAAGTCGTCCTCGGTTTGCGATGGCGATTGCTGATGTGACTGAGATGCTGTCGACATGATTTGAGTAAATGGTCATGAGAGTAAAAGGAATCTGTACAGAGTAAGATGAGCGGGACTACGGGTTATAAATACCTAACGGATGCTCAATGGAGTTTGGGAAAGCCAATACGTCATCTCACCATAGTTGGATAAAGTTTAATGTCAGATCTTATCCAGCAACAGATAAGAATACGCTGCCAATTGCGCCATCTGCGAAAAGGGGAGGGGTATGCACACCAACGCGTTTTAGACGTCGTGATTCTCTCTCTGCAACGGGGTGAGCGCCCAATGCAAGGCAAGAAAGCCCTGAATGAAGTGAAGTGCTGGCTCGCAACTGGTGATATGCAGTCCAATACCCATGTCGGTTCAAGCTTAAAATTCATTGAGGAATAAGCCATGCTCGTGCTGGCAGCCGCATCACTTGACGACCGCACCTGCACCCTATGTACATAATATTCCCACTTTCCCACAAGTTGAGAATCTTAGGTCTTTAGTCAAATATACATCCACCATTATGCCCTCAAATTGCTTAACAAAATCTACCATTTCATTCTTGGAGGCAGCTGCCTCACCATGTCACTCCCCATCACGTCATCGCAATGCGTCTTTATCCTTGTGAGCCAAATTGCCAATATAAATTCCCCATTAAGTACTTAAAAGATACAGTACTCAATTAAGAAGGTCTCGCATTCAAAAATGTATTGAAATAAGTACATGATTGGAACCTATTCTACAGCGTACCGGGTGGTTCAACATCATACATGTAACATGGCCCCGATGGGACAGTATTAAGTGTTTTTGCAGAGGGGCTGGCACTATGTAGAAATGTCTCTGAATACGGGAAGTATCTCTTATAACTGCATTGTCAACCTTCTAAGTGTTCACGTGAAAGCAGGTGGATATCACAGGCAAGGTAGCAACAATGTATCGATGCACTTGGCAAGTTGGTGTTGAGGGACTATAAAAAAGAAGAGCACCTTTGAGATTTGACTGCCCGATATTACCATGCAGCAGCCGAATCACCCTGGCTTCCGTCCGTAAACAACGTGCACAATCATGTAGCTGTGAACCTTGGGGTTGCGCATCGCGTTACGCAGGTTCGCGAGCCAAACAGGGTATTCGTCTGCTGGCCTTTGGAGTACATTTTGCCAAACCATCTGGGTGTAACCTATGGATCAGAGGTGAGAGTCGTTTCATACTTCGTACAACACTAGTAAAGAGGGCATGACAGATGCGTTACCTTGAAGGTCATTCTCCATAGCCGCCTGGAGAAACCGCCCTGCTTCAGCGAGTCTTGGGTCCTTTGCCCATGGACCAAAAGGAACCTATTGAAAGGTCAATGTCGTCAGTGAACTCCCACAGGTGGCAAATGAGAGATGATAGCACCTACTTTGTATCTAACCATCCTTTTGTCTACAAAGCCAGCCTCGTCAAATGCTTGCGGCTGTATTTGTTGCAGAAAAAAAGGACGGTTCGTGATTTTGCCACCCTCGCGAAACAGGTTTCCGTACTCAGCAAGAAAGGGCTCTAGCTCAATAGATCCGTCATCGCTGCGAAAATCAAGATCAATTTCGAGGGACTGTACCCAGCCTCCGGGCGCGCAGCATCTGAATGCTTCTTTAAAGAGAGCTTTCCAGTCTTGGATACCACCTAAGATGAAGCGGATGTGAATGAAGTCGAAATGGTTCTCGTTCCACGTCCACTCGAGTGATGCATCGTCTATTTCAAAGCGGACATTCGGTGGAACCCACTGCGGTTGACAGGGTGAGAGATCTGTACCAATGACTGAAGCATTCGGAAATCGGTCGGCAAATTCACTGTTCAACTTTGTGAGCAAAGGAGGGTATGTTCTCAACTTCAATACGACCATATTGCATACATCGCCCAGATACCTTTAAAATTGGTCAGCGACATTCGTATCGGGTGAAATCCCGGCCGATCACCACTTACCTGATCCCGTACCAACGTCAAGCACCCGCTGGTTGCATTCGCTCAATTAGTCACCAAGTAATCTTTTTTTTTTTTGAAAATAAAACCCCCATTGCGGCGCCCAGTAGTCAACAGTCACGTACGTGGATCTTATCTTTCTCCAAAGGTGGCAGGAACAGCTGACCGTCGAGAAGCACCGTTGCATAATGGTGGCTAAGATTCAATGTTAGCGCGCGATTTTGACAATAAATTAGAATGTGGGTTCATGGTGACTAGAACCATAAGTCCTCCGATTCGAGATGCTGGTCGTCGTTTGGAAGGATATAATTTGTCGTAAACTTATCACTATGATAGGTACGGCCGTGGATCCGACGATACTCGAGGATGCTGGATGCAAGAGAGGTGGTAGAACTTTGACTGCAGCAGGCAGTGAGAACATTGAATAATGTGTGGATTGCGGGGTGCACAAACGTTTCGGAAAAGACAGAATCGCAGTCATCTTGATGATCAGCCTAATGATGTCGTTAGTCTCCCGTACCATTGTCATTGACTATGACTCAGTGAATGAGTCTCTGTGGCGGCAGAGGCTTACGGGCATGTCCGCTGCGGCAATCAAGTCGCCCTCGGCCTGCGATGGCCTTTGCTCAGTCGATTGAGATGTTGTAGACATGATGTGAGTAAAAGGGTCATCGCAGTAAAAGTAAACTGTACAAGATTGAGCAGGAGTATGGCTCATAAATACCTTAGGTACGTATAATCAGTGGAGTTTCGGGAAAGCCAACACGTCATCTCACCAGTTGGAGAAAGTTAAATGTCAGATTCCATCCTGCTACGGATAAGCAACACCTGCCGTTTCACGTCATTTGAGACAACGGAAAGGATATGTATACCACTACCTATGTTTTAGCTTTTGAGTATCGCGATTCTTATTCGTGGTTGCATGCGCTCAACACACAGCAGAAACGCCCTGTGTAAAAGGTCAGCTCATACGATTGTCGAGGTGATGGGCATCAACGCATCATTGTACACATTACCTACTCTGGAATAATGCATCATGCGATAACGCAAAACAATGATCCTTCGACTGTAAAAGGCGATAGATGACTACATAGCCACGCAGCTCGAGGTTGAACAGCGTCGCACTATTGTGGGCCGTGTATTTGGATACCTGCCTCATCTACTCACACTGGGTACCTCGGTAGATAAGTGAGTTGTGTGTGACTACCTGTAGATATTAACGCATGGTATATATGTACCTTTGGTAGCTGTATAGCATCAGAGGTCGATATGTTCCCCTGAGAACAGATGGACACCACAGTCTCACAGAATTGAGCAGCGTTGAAGTAATGCATTTACAAGATGGAACCTTTTACGCTGTAAAGGAGAAGATTTCGTTGAACTACTCGATGATCCGGATCAGCAGGGCTTACGTCCATAAACAATGTGCGCAGTCATATAGCTAGCTGTGCACCTTGGAATTCTGGATCGCGTTACGCAGGTTCGCGAGCCACACAGGGTATTCGTCTGCTGGCCTTTGGAGTACATTGTGCCAAACCATCTGGGTGTAACCTAATGATCATAGGTGAGAGCTGTTCCCTCCTTCGTACTTTTTACAACTACAGGGCAAAGAGCATGGCAGATGCGTAACGTTACCTTGAAGATAATTCTCCAGAGCCGCTCTGAGAAACCGTCCAACTCCAGCAAGTTTATGATCTTTTGCCCATCACCAATAGGAACCTAGTGAAAGACAAATTGTCTCTGTAAACTCCCAAAGGTGACAGATGACAGATGACAGGACATACCTTGTATCGAACTACCCTTTTATCGACGAAACCAGCCTCGTCAAATGCCTGCGGCTGTATTTCATGCACAAATGAGTGACGGTTCATGATTTTGCCACTCTTTTGAAACAGATCTCCATACGAGGCAAGAACAGCTCAGCGGATCCGTCATCGCTCCGAAAATGAGCATCAAGTTCGACAGACTGAACCCATCCTCCCGATGCGCAGCATCTGTAGGCTTCTTTCAAGAGGGCTGTCCAGTCTTGAATGCTACCTACAATGTAGCGCATGTGAATAAAGTCAAAGTCTTTGGCGTCCCAAGTCCACTCGAGTGAGGCGTCGTCTACTTCGAAATGGACATTCGGTGGCACCCATTGCGGTTGGCACGGGGAAATATCGGTGCCAGTGACCGGAGCATTTGGAAACGGGTCGGCGAATTCACTGTTCAACTTTGTAAGCATAAGCAGATATTATGTCAAGTTTCCTTTGACCGTACATTGCCCAGATGCCTCACAAATCGGTCAGCGGCAGTCGCATGCATAAAACCCCGGGGGCCTAGTTCTTCTTACCGGATCCCGTGCCGACGTCGAGTACTCGCTAAGAACATTTGCGCAAATAGTTATTGATGTTTTGTTTCAAAAACCTCTACTTCCAGCGCATCACGTACATGGACCCTTTCTTTCTCAAGCGGCGCCAAGAACAGCTGGTCGTTATGGTGTCCAGCATTCAATATCAGCGGGCCAATCTGCCGTGAACGTGAGCTCGCGGTGACCAGAACCTTATTTCCTCTGATGCGAGCTGCTGCTCGTCATTGGGAAGGAAGTAGTTTGTCGTGAACTTATCGCTATGATAGGTACGGCCATGAATTCGACGATGCTCGAGGATGCTGGATGCAATAGAGGTGGTGGAACTTGCACTACCGTGAATCGTCAGGAGGCCTGAAATGGTACGTGAATTGTGGGGTATACAAACCATTCAGAGAGGACCGAATCGATGTCATTTTGATCATTACTCTAAGAATCACATTATTCTCCCGCTCATCCACTCCGACTCAGTGAATTAGACTCTGAGTCGATCCAGGCTTACGGAAATGTCTTCTGCGACAATCGGGTCACCCTCGGCCTGTGGTGGCCTCTGCTCATTCGCTTGACATGTTGTCATCTCACCATCAATGGAGAAACGTTAATGTACAGGCTGAATGCAGCTTCAGATAAGCAATGCCCGTCATTTCACGTCGTCTGAGACAACTGGAGGCATATGCATACCAACCATGGTTTAAGCGCCACGTCTGATTCGTATGTAACGTGGTGCGCCCAACGCAAGGTAGGAAGGAACGCTCTAATAAAGTGAAGTTCTGGACTCCTGGCCCTCAAAAGGTGAAAGGACAGGTGATTTCTTGCAGGAACCCGCATAACCGACTGAAAAACGTCTCGATATAAGCACAGAAGGGAAGGAATCGTCCGACAGAGGCTGGTTCGAGGGCTGATCGCGACGTCTTTGCCGACCAACCGACGCACAATGTATTTTATGCTCCTTACATCTCGACACAAGCCCTCCGATCGATGTAATTTGAGGCCTCCATTCAATCGGAAGCTTGCAGTTTGGGTACGATGAATTTTATCTTGTGGGCCTGGATGCGTTCGCCGAGCAACGGGATGGGCAGAACGAGGGGGGCATCGCTATGTCACGTTGAGTGATGCAACGCCGCAATGAAAAGACGCTGCGGTAGTACAAAACCATGTGTTTGTTGTGTGTTGTAGCTGAGGCCATTTTCTGTCGCGAAACGAAGTGTCATTCTGGTTCTCGATCCATTGTACAGAGTACGGAGTGCGGGGTATGTACAGTTCGGCTATGTACATCTAGGTACCTACTTAAGTACTTAGGTAGCTATATCTACGGTGGCCGCTTTTCATCATGACACGGCAATGCACCTTAGATCCTCTTCCTCTTTACCCTCCCTTCATCCACGCACCAACCTGTCACCTTTGAGCAGTCATCGCAATGCCAAAACACCCGTCGTATGCCTTAAGAGGAGTTTCGAAGCCTCGTACTAGGAATTTCGTCCGACCAGCTTTGACAGCAGGCAGATCAGACTTCTAGCTCGCGGCTGACGAGGGAACTTTCTCGAGCCTTGGTTCACGCACCTAGATCGGGGCCTCTCACCTCAAGGACGGGTGCCCGCCCAAGCTAGCGAAAGATGATATGCCACGCCTTCAGCCTGATTATGTGCCCGTTCAAATTGCTGAAATCGTGCCAAAATGCCCATGAGCTAAAGGTAGGCTCTCTGAACTGGCCGACGTGCCGTCCAGACCTTCAAGCCATCAGGGATCTCTGGTCAGGCCTCAGAGAGCGAGGGTGTTGACGTGATCCGAAAATGGTACATATGGCCAGGCGGTAGACTTCATTGGATCACCTTGGAAAGGCTGTAGCCGATGTCCGTGATGGTTTGGAAACAGTATGGTACCTGTTGTACGCTGTATTGGTTGCGTCGGAGCTCTAAGCGTTCACTTGATAACAGATGGATGAAACAAAAAATGTAAGGTGGCAGCATTGAAGCAATGCATTTACGAGAACTCCTCCCACCGGTGACGGATGACAAATGACAGTAAATACCTTGTATCGAACTACTCTCTGCTCGACGAAGCCAGCCTCGTCAAATGCTTGTCGCTGTATCTCTTGCACGAAGAAAGGACGGTTCAATACCTTGCCACCCTCTCGGCACAGATGAGCATATGAGGCAAGAATAGGTTCCAGCTCAGTGGACCTGTCGTCACTGCGAAAATCAAGATCAATTTCGACAGACTCGACCCAACCGCCTGGCGCGCAGCATCTGTAGGCTTCTTTATAGAGGGCTGTCCAGTCCTGGATACCACCTACGATATAGCGGATATGAATAAAGTCAAAATGATTGGCGTCCCAAGTCCACTCAAGCGTCGCATCGTCTATTTCGAAGCGAAGATTTGGTGGAACCCACTGCGGTTGGCACGGGGAGAGATCTGTACCAATGACTGACGCATTTGGGAACCGGTCGGCAAATTCACTGGTGACTTTTGTGAGCATACGAAGCTATGATACCGGATTTCATTCGGCCTTACATTGCCCAAATGCCTTGGATTGATCAGTGAAAGTCTCACGTAGTGAATTCCCGATGAATTACTCACCGGATCCCGTACCGACGTCAAGTACCCGCTATGGAAATTCGATCAATGAATAATCAATTTAGATAAAGGTGTTAGAACCTGTCATCTATGGAGTGGCTGTATCACGTGTATCACGTGATCCTCAGCCATCCGGTCACCTTTATGTATCCCGGATTCCCCCAGTTCTAGTTCCTATAGTTTTGCACCTTAATCAACTTCTTCACCTATGATTCTCACATATTAACAAAAGGAAGCCCCCTCCAAAACCTCTGGAACTTGGAACCGCCCTAACAGTAACGTACGTGGAGTTTATCTTTCTGAAGCGGCGCCAAGAATAGCTGGTCGTCGAGAAGGATCGTCAAGTAATGGTGGCTGGCATTCAGCATCAGCGCGCGAATCTGACGAGATGTGGTCTCGTGGTGACTAGAACCTTATTTCCTCCGATGCGAGCTGCTGGTCGTCGTTGGGAAGGCAGTAGTTGGTCGTAAACTTATCACTATGATAGGTGCGGCCATGCAGTCGACGGTACTCGAGGATGCTAGATGCAATTGAGGTGGTTGAGCTTGGACTGTGGTTGATCGTCAGGAGACCTGGTGTCAGAAATGATCAATGGGGTGCATTGTGCACAAACGCTTCAGAGAAGACTGAATCGAGGTCACTTTGATCATCGGCCTAAGCACCAAATTAGCCTCTTGTCACCTGTGTCATTGAATCTAATTCAGTGGATGAGTTTCTGCGGCGACCCGGGCTCACGTGGACGTCGTCTGCGGCAATCAAGTCGCCACCAGCCTGTAATGGCCTTGGCTCATCTGCTTGAGATGCTATAGACATTCGGAAGGAGTAAAATGGCCAGCAGAAAAACAAGCGAACTTTGGCCAGGCCGAGCGGGACCTCGAGTGATAAATACCGGGTACCGTATGCTCAGTGGAGTTTCGAAAGCCAACACGCCGTTTCACTTTAGTTGGAGAAAGTTCAATGTCAGATTCCATCCCGCTTAATAAATATAAGCAACAGCTGCCGTTTCACTATTAGATAACGGCAAGGGTATGTACACACTATGTACCTATATCTCAGCCTTTACGCATCGCGATTCTTATTCGCAGTTGCATGCACCCAAGTTCCAACGCACAGCAGAAACGTCATGTAGCTATGTGGAGCCAAGTGGCTCGCAAAAGGTCAACCCATACAAGTGTCGAGCAAAGTGATGGGCATCGACACATCATTGTACATATTACCTAAAAAATCCTCCGACTGTACAAGGCGATAGCCACGTAGCTCGAGTCTCGAGGTTGAACAACGTCGCAACATTGTGGGCCTTGTTTATAGATAATTAGATATGTACTTACTCATTCGACGGTACTCGAGGATGCTGGATGCAATTGAGGCGGTGGACCTTGGACAGGTATGGTTGATTGTCGGGACACCTGGTGTCATAAGTTAGAAATAATCAATGGGGTTGATTGTGTACAAATCATTCAGAGAAGATCGAACCGATGTCATTCTGATCATTAGGCAAAACTGAAGAAATCGTGCGGCAACGCGTAGCTGAGGCGCGCATTTCGTATTTGCGTCTTTATGCTCCATGTTACCAATTGTCAACCTTAAAATCACGTTATTCTCCTGCTCATTCACTTCGACTTAGTGGATGAGACTCTGAGTTAGTACAGACTTACGGAAATTTCCTCTGCGACGATCAGGTTACCCTCGGCCTACGTTGGCCTTCACTCATTTAGTTGACATGCTGTTGTCATGATACGAGCAAGAAGGCCATGGGAGGAACAAACAATCTGTTGTCAGGTCGAGCGAGACCTTGGTTTATAAATATCTACATCATTAGAGAAACGTTAATGTACGGAATATAGGCTCCATCCAGCTTCAGAAGCAAGCCTGACCTTCCATTTCACGCCGTCTTGTTTCGTCGGGTCGCATCTTGGTCGTCAAACGTCAATGTCTCGTCTTGATTTGCATGCGATCCGGTGGGCCAGGCACTCTGTCACCAACCACGCTTTCAGCCTTGACACTGACGCCATCAAAATCAATTGGGTTGAATCACTCCTTTCCGAAAAGGCCCAAACATGGCATCTTGACAGAGCAGATTGTCATGCACCTCCGCATCAACCTGACACTTGGACGTCTGTCACCGCCCTGAGTTGGCATACGCCACTCGGAGCTATCAATGCATTGGAGCCGCTGACTCACAGGCGTTGCTAGCGCATCGGAGCCACTAGTTCACAGGCGCTTCCAGCGCATCGAAGCTATCAGCTCATGATTCTCGGGATGTGCAGGCATTAACGGGGAAAGACAGGAGGACAGTGGAGGACATTGTGTATATTTATCGTTGGCTCTCCTATTGGTTTCAGAGGGACATTACATGCCTCTAGAGTTCCTTGTAGAGCCATAGTCGATTTTTCCGTCCAAGCCCCTAATACAGGCCCTTGTCACAACGTCTGACTCCTGTGAGAAACGCATAACCACCCATTCCGCCCAACAGGTCAAATGACCAGGTTATACGTCTGCAGCTTGATCGAGGTTATATAGTGCATTGCCACTCCCTGCCCGTACAGGTCGTGACAACTCCGAAGCCTTCAAAATACAATTCACTGACAAAGGCGAGGATACCAAGAACTACCTAGTACCAACGGATGATAGACCTAGTTTACGAATGCGAAAGGAACGACTACCTCACACAGTTTGACGAATTGAACACCTCCAGACAGGTCACCGGCTCTAGGCCTCTACGAAAGACACATGATCACAAGACTTTACCGAAGGACGTCGTCCACATGATGTATATATAGCACAAAAACAAGACACTAAGCGATGGCGAGTTCATCGATACGTTAAAAGAAGCAGGATTTCTCCACGAAAACGTGTTGGCAACTGAAGCCGCGGAGAACACAACATGGCCCACGATCATGCATCTTTCGCCGAGGCCTAGGGCCTGTCCGGAGGTGTTTAATTCTTCGAATTGTGTGAGGTAGTCGTTTGTGTCGCTTTGTAAATAGTAAACGAGGTCTATCATCCGTTGGTACTAGGTAGTTCTTGGCATCCTCGGCTTTGTAGGTGAATCGTTGTCTCGCGTCGCAATGAAATAATGCCGCGAAAAAATAAGGCTGCACAGAGCGTCATTTTGGGTTGCAAAACCGGGTGAAAAATATCCACATTGATAGAGTTCCGTGTACATCGGGTACCCAGATTCCAGAAAATACGAAGACGAATAATGATCCCACAACACAGACAACGGCGACACCCGCAGTTCGCGAAGCCTCTGTGGGAAACGCGCAACTTCGGTATTATTCGGCTCAACCACATCATACACTGTACAAAGCATCAGAGCTCAAATCTCTCCCCTCTTCCCCTGAAAACAGATGGACATCACAGACAGTGAACTCCGGATTGGCGTTGAACCATTTACGGGATAGAATTCTAGACTTTATGAAAGAGAAGACTCCATTTAACTACTCAATATTCGAAAGCTGGATCACCATGGCTTACGTCCATACACAATGTGCACAGTCAAGTAGCTGTGAACCTTAGGATTACGGATCGCCTTACGCATATTCGCGAGCCACACATGATATTCGTCTGCTGGCGTTTTGGGGACATTTTCCCAAACCATCTGGGTGTATCCTATTGAGCAGAGGTCAGAGTTATTTCCTGCTTCGTACTAGCCCGGCTGCATAAGTATTATGAAGGAGGCAATGGCAGATGTGTTACCTTGGAGGTCATTCTCCAGAGCCGCCGCGGTAAAACGCCCAATTTCAGCGAGTTTAGGATCTTTTGCCCAGGGACCAATAGGAATCTAGTGAAGAGTCAGCGCTCTTTGTTATTGATAGAATTTTGAAGGGGACAAACTTGAGCACGCACTTTGTAACGAGCTACTGTTTCCTCGACAAAGCCCGCCTCGTGAAATGCCTGCTGCTGTATCTCTTGGAGGAAGAAGGGGCGGTTTAAAATTCTGCCCCCCTCGCGGAATAGGTCTCCGTAGGTGGCGAGAACAGGTTCCAGCTCAGTGGACCCATCGTCACTGCGGAAGTCAAGATCAATTTCGGCAGACTGTACCCATCCTCCTGGCGCGCAGCATCTGTAGGCTTCTTTGAGCAGAGCCATCCAGTCTTGGATACCACCTAGGATGTACCGAATGTGAATAAAGTCAAAATAGTTTTCGTCCCAAGTCCACTCGAGGGTGGCATCGTCTACTTCGAAGCGGACATTCGGTGGAACCCAATGCGGTTGGCACGGCGAGAGATCTGTACCAATGACTGAAGCATTTGGAAATCGGTCACCGAATTCACTGTTCATATTTGTGAGCAGACGAAGATTTAGCATCAAATTATCTTCGTCCATACATTGCCCAGACACCTTCCGAATCGGTCAGCGACAGTCACATTTGGTGAAATATCGGGGGCCGGCCACCACTTACCGGATCCCGTACCGACGTCAAGCACCCGCTGATCAATATGGTACATTAGCGTAAATGGGCATTGAATGACAAATGTATTCCGAGAACGAAGATGCCCCTCCAGTGCGTCTTAAACGCCCAGCAGTCACCGGTCACGTACGTGAATGTTTTCTTTCTCAAGCGGCGCCAGGAACAGCTTGTCGTCGAGAAGGATCGTCAAGTAATGGTGGCTAAGATTCAACATCAGCGCGCGATTCCGCCAAGATTGAGGGTTCGTGGTGACTAAAACCATAATTTATCCGATTCAAGCTGCTGGTTGTCGTTGGGAAGAAAATAATTTGTCGTGAATTTATCACTATGATAAGTGCGGCCATTGCTCTGACGATACTCGAGGACGCTGGATGCAAGAGAGGCGGTGGAACTTTGACTGCGACGCATCGTCAGGATATGGGAATGATGCATAAAATGTGGGGTGCACAAACGTTTCGGAAAAGACAGAACCGAGGTCATCTTGATCATCAACCTATGAAACACGTCAGTCTCCCGTGTCTTTCTCTCTCACTAAGTGAATAAGTCTCCACGGCGACGCAGAATTACGGGAATGTCCACTGCGGCAATCAAGGCGACCTCGGCCTGCAATGGCCTTTGCTCATTTGTTTGAGATGCTGTAGACATGATACGAGTAAAAAGGTCATCAGAGTAAAAGTAAACTTTAAAGATCAAGCAGGACTACGGCTCATAAATACGTGTGATCAGTGGAGCTTCTGGAAAGCCAACACGTCATCTAACCATAGGTATGTAATGTAGTTGGAGAAAGTTCGGTGCCAGATACTATCCAGCTACAGATAAGCAGCAGCTGCCGTTTCACGTCATTTGAGACAACGGTAGGGGCATGTACACCACCACCTTTATTGCATCGCGATTCTCATTCGTAGAATCGTAGTACATAACATTGCGTCCAACGCACAGCAGAAACGCCCTATATAGAACTAAGTGCTGGTTCGCAAAAGTACAGCCCGGTAGGCTTGTCGAGAAAGGGATAGGCATTGATGATTGACGCATCGTTGTACATATTACCTGCGTTGGCATGATATACATATCATGCGACAACGCAAAGAACGAGGCTGCGGCGGTACAAGGTGATAAGCCACGCAGCGCGAGGTTGTTCAACGTCGCACTATTGCGGGCCATAGCTGTAGATCATGTACAGCCCCACCCAAGTGAATAACGCGAAACGCCAAATTGGTCCCTTTTTGGATCACCACACCTATTTATTTCAGTTCTTCGCAATCTGGCCATTTAAAATGCCAAAAATGCGTAATTACGCAAGTCTACAGAACCATGAAGGCTAAATTCCATTGAATGCCCACATACTTTGTATGCCGACCCTTGGAATTTATCACAGCCTGAAGACGGTCAGGCACGCTGTCGATAAGGTCGTTCACAAGCGTCATTTCCAATTCATCCCAAACGTTCGTCGCAACTTTTTGAAGGTGGTCCAATGCGGCCTGGGACTTCTTCATATGCGCCATGTTCGAATCACCTTTAAAGATTTGCTGTTTGAGGTATGACCAGAGGTTCTCAATGGGATTCAGGTCGGGGCTGTATGGCGGCCATTCCAGGGAAGTCATCCCTAGCTCCTCGAGGTAAATCTTCACGTTTCTGGCCATGTGAGTCGGCAAATTTTCATTCATTAAGATAATGTCACTATCGAACATGGTTGGGAGATGTTCATCAAGGTGATCATAGTAAACCGTGCTTGTGACACCGCCTCTCTTCGAGTCGGGGTCCCCCGCGAGGACGACGAGAGGACCCTGATTTCCGTAGCGAATTCCACACAAAGACATGCGCATATACCGAGGTTTTTCTTATTCTTACTTGTACATAATCAAACTCGATTGCTTTCAAGCCTATGGTGAGCCCAGTACACTGCTTGGAACCCGGGTTATTGTAATCACAAGTTCAAGGTGCAATTCTGGCCGGCAGGGCGACAAATTCACTCCTGGGTCTGTCCATCGCCGCGCTCAACAGCGCATTCATCTGTCTATCAAATGCAACGAAACTACACAAGAGGCTTTTAAAAACACTTTAGCTTGAATTGGAACCTTTTTTAGACATGCTCTTTTCTCAAAAATGGGCATTGCGCGACTTGACGACGCATGACTACCCTTGCCTTGAGGTATCGTGCGATTGTCTCCGTAGAAACATGAGGAGCGCATATTTCTTGAAGCCTTTCGGTGGTAGTGAATGGCTCTTAATTTACGTTTGTCTGGAAGCGCCACACATCGTGTTTTGTGAGCTTGTTCGGGTGCCCTCGCCCTTTTCGTGAGATCCCCCAATCTTGGGTAGTGAACCGTACTCTAATGCCATAAACGAGACTTAGGTGAATACCCTTGTCATTAGCGATCTGCTTGACCGATTTCCCTACTGTTAAGGCCAAATAGATGCGAGTCCTACTGGGTGCCGTCGAAAGTTTTTTGAATGGCTTCAAAGATGATGGGTTGAGTTTTGGATGAAGCTAAATTGATGCGTCGCGACGAGAAGTGGGGAGATTTTTGCGTTATTCACCTGGGGCCACTGTAGTTAGGTACCTGGGTACCTCGATAGAGAAGTGAGTTGTGCACCTCTTGTGCGCTATATATAGCATCAGAGCTCGAAGCTTTCCTTGACAACAGATGGATAGCACAGACAAGGCAGCAGCGTTGAAGCGATACATAACCCATTTACGGGTTAACTTTCAGGCGCTTCGAAACAGATGACTTCATTTGACCACTCGATATGACTATGCGACAGCCGGATCACTCTGACAGTCTGACTTGCATCCATACACAACGTGCACAGTCATATACCTGTGCACCTTTAAATTACGGATCGCTTTACGCAAGTCCGCGAGTCACACATTGTTTTCGTCTGCTGGCATTCGGAGGACATTGTACCAAGCCATCTGGGTGAAAGCTAATGATTCGAGGTGAAAGTTGTTCCTGACTTTGTACTTTTTACAACTAAGTACGGAGAGCATGGCAGATCAGTTGAAGGTCATTCTCCAGAGCCACCCTGAGAAACCGTCCGACTTCAACGACCGATGAGACAGTTTGTGGTCTTTCCACAGAGGGACTGGGACCGTCTGAAAACATGTCTGAATACGGTAGGTATCTCTCATACCTGCAGGATCAACTTTCTTATTGTTCATGTGACAAGAGCAGTATAATAGGCTTGAAACTGATGACTGTCAATTCAGAACACAATGATCAACTGGGGCTTTACAAGGAACTCTAGAGTCGTGTGATCTCCCCCTGAGTCCTTGGGGAAGGCCAGCGATGATGTAATGTACAATGTCCTCCACGTCCTCCTATTGGCCCCCGGCTAACGGCCTGAATATCCCAAACGATCTCGAGGAGGCCAAAGTCCTCTGCTTGGCCCCCCGTGCTTCCAATCCTGCGCCCTGGCTCTTTTCCTGTGACTAACACACCAGGTCCGCGAAGTGGTCTCAATATCCTAGCGTACGCCTACTGAGTAGCCAACTCTGTGGGGGCCAACCACTCCTGAAGGAGCCGGCGGCACCGAAGGACGTATCTTTGGGGAAGCCGACAACCTCGGAAAGTTCGAACACCTCGCGTGGCGACCCAGCAACTCATAAAGGAATCGGCAGCCCCAAGGGACGTATCTTCGGGGAGCAACCGACTCTGGAGAAGCCAGCCTCACGGGTGGCGAGCCAACAACTCCTAAAGGGACCAACTGCTCCGAAGGACGTTACCTGGACGTATCTTCGGAGAAGTCAATAACTCCGGAGAAGCTAACCTATTGAAAATACAGGGGTTCCAGGTGGGTACGTCAACTGAGGTAGTGAGTCTCAGTGGACTTGTCAACCAGGACCGTGTACGCAACGGCTGGTGCCAGGTGGC
>SRPP01000336.1:0-27907 GCA_018360055.1 Claviceps monticola
TGGCTTGTATTTAGAAGAACCCGGGATTAGCCCTGCACGCCCTATTATGCCCAAAACTGGGACGCAGGGGCGTAAAATACTCAACATCAACAACAACAACAACCACTGGAAATTCCACTGTAACCGGACAGATATCACTGCCAATTCCACTGCTCTTGCGAAGCGGCGCGAGCATCTATGGAGAAAGCACAGAAAAAGAACCACCGGCATTGAGTTGAAGCAGCTATTTTATTATTTTTTGGCTATGCGAGACGAGAAAGTAGGCCCTGTTAAGAGGTAGTCTTATCCCATCATCCACGGGCTTGACACTTGATTCACAACTTCGTGGAATGATGGTTCTATTCGCACACGCATTGGCCTCCTTGGCCAAGAGGAGAGAATGTACAGATCGCTCAAGTTCCTCTCTTCTATCGATAATCTGAGGCCGGGCCCAATCGCAATATGCCCATTTCATATAGACTCAATCAAAAGAACCTCAACGCCTAGGTACAAACACGTACCCATTTTCGGTTCTACGACCCCTAGGTCCTAAGCTCCCTAGCGGTACTGGCCATTGCTCTAGCCCATACCTACTCATTACTCGCACGCCATGCTCTCCTGCTGCCTGTTTTAGAGGTTCATTGTCAATGAGTCCCGTGTATATAAACTCGAGGTACGCGCACCGCATGTCACGACCTGTGCGGCAGGGAGTGGCAATGCACTATATAAGCTCGATCAAGCTGCAGACGTGCAACTTGGTCACTTGACCTTTTGGGCGGAACGGGTGGTTATGCGTTTCTCACACCGCATAATCGCAAGCGGAAGAGTCAAAAACTCGGCCGGTTTATCGTTGTAACACATCCAGGAATTAACATCTCGGGCCGCTGCGAACCAATCTACGGCGCCTAGGGCAATGGCCGCAACTGGTTCTCCGTTGAGCTCCGCCCCAGCGGTACCGGCCATGGTTTGGGCAATCCGTTTGACACGTAATTGTCCATCAACCGCACGCCATGGTCGTATGCTGCCTTATTAACTGGCCTAGTGACATCATCCAAATGCTTGAATTTCGCGGACAAAGAGTCGGATATGGTGCCTTGAGAAGGTCCAAGGACAGTTAAGTGACCATGTTTGTCATTAAACTAGACAACCAGCTCGGCTTGCTTGAGTTCGGAGAGCCTGCCGTTGGCCGTTGGTAATAGCGACTCTCACGAAAATGATGTGAATTAACGCGCGAGGGATGGGTTGCGATGTGATAGTGAGGCAAAGTGTGAGAATTTTGGTCGGCTTGGGGCGATTTGTTTTATGCGTGATGAACTCGTTGTAACGATACCGGCCAATGGTCGGGCCCAAAAACATCGCTATCGTTTCAGCGAGTTTTATTGCTACATACATAATTTGTCAGGCGAACCCAAATTTTCGATCAAAACAATACATAGCACGCTATATGTACGCGTAAATAACGCGAAGCTGGCCCATTTGCCGTCACAGTACATACACCAACCTTTCTGAAGCCAACCGGAAAATTTTGGAACATCGATTGACCGCGTACCTTACTACATAGGTACATGTTCTGCTGAAATGGAATCCGATCTGGTTTCTTCGCAGCGTGTTCAATCAAGAAGACGCAACCAGGTTTGTACTGTCCATCAAAATTTCTAGACCCCGCGCGCAACATCTACAAGATGAACCGAATCGCTTTCCTCCCAAGGATGATCAATCTCCGTGCTCCGGATCAACTCAGCGTGCTTCAGGGACCTGGGTGCAATGCTGAAAGGAAACGGCCTAGGGTGAGCGACCAATCCAGCCACGACTTCTCTCTTTGGGTCTTGCGGCTTCCCCCGATCGTCCAACTTTGCGGTCACGTCCAGCGTGGCAATGATGCACGAGATGGTGAGAAAGAGGGTTTCATCTGCCAAGTAGCGACCGGGGCAAATCCGGCGTCCGTAGCCAAATACATGATCCCTCGGGTCTGGTTCCTCCCGCCCGGGCGCCAGGAAGCGATCCGGGTTGAACTCGGCCGGATTCGTGTACGTCTCCGGGTCGTGCATGAACCACCAGATAGATGGAAGAAAGTATGCGCCCTTGGGTATACGGTACCCGGAGCAGGCCATTTCTTCCTCGGCCACATGGGTGGTGCCGATCGGGACGACGGGCATCCAGCGGTATGTTTCCTTGATTACGGCATTCATGTACGGGAGATGGTCTCTATCCTCGAAACCGGGTAGTCTGTCACCACCGACTGCTTCGTCGATCTCTTGCTGAGCTCGGCGTTGTATCTCCGGGTATAGAATCATGGCAAGGATGAAGCTGCTCACGCTCGACACGGTGGTGTCGGAACCCGCTCCGAAAAGAACAGCTGCGCTGTTCTTCAGAGCCTTTTCCTCCTGCTGGTTCAAGACCTGCTTTTCGCCTAAATCCTTGTCACTGTTTCCTAGGTAATGGGAGATATACGACGGTGTAAACGTTCCCTTGGACATCTGTTGCATGACAAAGTCGTAAGGAACGTCAATCATTCCCTCGTTGACTCGCCTCCATTCGCGAGCAGTCTTGTGGAAAGACACCCCGGGGACCCAGCTCGGGAGATACCTCAGCTGTGGAATTATGTCGACAGCCCAAGCGAAGGGCAGTACCGTTTTCGAAAAAGTGGCCATGGCGCGCTCGATGAGGCTGACGAGAGGATCGATCTTATGTGGCTCAATGGTATAGCCGTACACAATTTTGAGTATAATTGCGCTCGCTTCGCTGTACAAGGTTGAAAGGAGTGAGATAAGTGATCGGCTCGAGGTGAGGGCGGGGATAGGGGATGAGGACATTCTGGATCTTTTTGGGCCTCTTTCGTTTTCGGGAAATCTACCTACGTCTTTATGTGCTCCATCAAGCGCTCGGGATCATCCAAAGCCCGTAACAACAAGCGCCTCGCCTCCACGTCTTGTGTTGACGAAAATTGGCCCGCAAGCAGCCTGGTGCCCATTTTCTGATGCATCAGCTTATGATGCTGGCGATGGACTGGTCCGCTCGTGACAAGGGGAGTGAGATCTCCGAGGCCGCACATGTTGGAGAAGTGGAAAACTGGCCTTGCGGATGTTTTGGTAGACTTCTTGACGAGGAGTTCCTGCACCGCTTCATGCGAATGCAAAATGACAAGTGTTGTGCCCATGATGGACATGCTGCTGATGGGCCCGTAAACGTCCTTGAGCTTGAGCCAGTGCTCGTACTCGGGGATGCCTTCTGGAGGCAGGTCGAGGACATTGCCGACGATGGGGAGACCCTTTGGTCCAGGCGGCAAACGGAGGGACGATTTCGAATGACGGCGTGAGGAGTACAGGTAGATGATCGCTAGGGCAGCCAGGAGGATCAACGAGAGGAACAACATGCTGGACCACCGAGGGATAAGGTCCTTTCTTTAAGGGCTTTTTTTTATTTCGATGTTCTCCTGTTTGTGTTCACCAACACTGGCATTTTCTTTTCGTCCTCCTTGCTTCTTCTGAAGACGAAAATCCAGCCTCAGAAACGGGGAATGCTCGAGGTCTTCCTTTATGGTCGCACTGGCTAAGCCGCTCAGGATACCACGACATCATATGGTAGCATTTGTCTGACGCGGCTGCCCAGTCGCAGCGGGGACCTTTTAATCATTACGGAATAACGCAGCTTAAAATGAAGCGCTGATGTTGTCAGCGGTAGACGGTAGACGGCGTGCGTGGCCAGGGGAATCCCCGCCTTTATATTTCGGACAAAAGCAAGTAGAACTTTGGAGCTTCGTTGAAAAAAGATAGCGTGAGCATGCGACTTGCCAGCGCCGGCAGCACCCAGAATTTGCAGGATGGTACCTACTCAGCATCAGACGCTCCATCTCCGCCGCGGATCGCATTCTGTTCATGTACCTTTTTTGGGGGGTTTGTTTTGCTGTTGCAAAGCGGCAAATTATAACACAGTCCAAGCTGCGTGAAACCACCCGAATTGCCTCAAACCAACCACAAGAGGCCACATGCACGGGTACCGGCAACTTGAAGCAGCCCACTCAAAGTACCCCAGGGCCAAATGTTTTGTTCCGAAGCCACCAACTTCACCTTCCCGCATCAACCAAAGGAAACTCTGGTTACCATGGTCCATACAACTCCAATCGGTCTTTTCCCCTTCCGATGCTACATACCAGGCCGATCGCACCTCTACCAAGTAACTAACTAGACTAGATAGTTACGTTATCTGTCGTGCAGATTAGGCAAACGGTGGCAGTGCAGTGTTGCCAGACGGGAAGAATGGAAGAATCGCTAGCATGACAAGTTAGCGAGCTCAGAGACCCACCTTCCGGGTCTGTTATTCTGTTATCCGTGCAGGATCGGCAATGGGGTCACGGGTGATGGTGCTGCGTGGGCTCCGTGTCTTGCCTGCCCTGCAAGTGGGGGCTTCCCCACAGATATGATACCTTAGAAACGCGGGGAATGTGGGGGGCGCTAGAGTGAAAGCAGACGAGACAAATTCGCGGACGGAGGACATAACTAAGAGTCGACAAGTTGGTTGATGAGATAGGTAGATAGTTGCGCCGAGTATGAACGGTTGCGGATGATAAGAGTAACCTCTGAATACAGCGTAGTGCCTCTTGCCATTTTGCCCGTTTGCCTATTCGCAACTGCGAGACCGGATGACCGGATCCAGGAGGGGGTTCTGTCGCACAAGTGACAAAAGAATGGGCGCAGCGGTCTGGCCACTTTGATGTGCGGTAAATACCCCTATATACCCTGCGACAGTTTCCGACTTCCGAGAATGGGGCAAATGTAAATGTTTTGGTATGGAGTGCGTCAAAGCAGATTGTGTCGAAGCATGGTGGTAGCGCACCAAAACCACAACAACGTGGGGCTGTATCACGTTGCCGTCGGCTCAGGGCTGGTAGTCACTGCACACGATGCGCCTTTATTTGTTCGGCATTCCAGATCTGTCAGATCTAGCTATATAAACAGTAGCACAGGGGAGGATGTCGCAGCTGCGCCTCCGAATCAGCAAGAATCAGATAACGACATATACGGGAATCAATTATCAGCGCCATCAGAAAGCGGCTGAAGCCTGAAGGTTCGCCTCTAGACTCTCCGTCCTTCAAAGTTCGTTGTGCCTTTTGAACATGCGCTTTACTATACAAGCCTCATATTTTTTTTCATTCCATTTCATTTCATTTCATTTCATTTCATTTCGTGGCCATTAAGTAAAGACCCGCCCGGCGAAAATGGCGACCCCCGTTTCAAGCGAAAAAGTTGGTTCTGTGAGATGATTTGGTGCTAGGAAACATTGAACAAGGCTAACTACGGGGCAGAGCGCCCGCTTTCAGACGAGTCCGTCTTGGATAGTATGTCGTCCGACTCGGTTGGCTCGATTGGTCCATGGATGGACTCTTCGAATACCGGTTCCGTGTCAACCACTTCAAACTTGGTTTTGAAGTCTGTGACGTGATGAGATACGGTGCTGCTATTGGAACGACGGCGGGCATTGCTGAACTTGAAGTCTTCGTCCATTACATCGTCTGCAATGGTACCCCTGCTCAGGCTTAGCTAAAGTATAAGGGGAACAGGGAACAAGCGAGGTCTACATACCAGTTGCCTCTGCCATTACCGTCTTTCTTGACTTTTTTGGGATCGCCATCGGCAAACCCCGTCTTTCCAAAGTATCGAGGCAGAGAGTCACTTGGAGAAGTGCCTTCAGCAGAACCCTTGCGGTCACGGTCGTTGGCCTTATGAGAGCGAGTCACTGAATAACCCAGATATTAGCCTATGTCCGACTTGTGAACTTTCAAGACGCCAACAAAATTTGACTAGCTCATGTAGGTACCAGAAACAAGAGATCGCTCTTGAGGGTGGAGTCACACGACTAGTCACGTTGCTCACTGCCGAGAACAATAGGCAAACGTACTCTTGTAGAGGGCGTGTAGAGAAACGGACTCGGCAATTTAAAGAAGTGATAAACAGATGCAAATCAATCGCTGAATGCTGTGCGTCACAAGGCACAGAACGTATGAGGACCGTTTTTGCAATGTTGCACGTGGTGAGTCCAACGAAGACGAAATGAGATGACCAGTCGATGACTCGATTGGGACCGCCGGGTGTTTTACAGTGAAAGTTGACCGCAAAAATGTGACGAAAGAAAAGAAGCTGCCTGATGGCGAAGTGAATTGGATGGTATGATAGTAATTGAAAGGATCAGAAATATCCTGAAATCAGGGAATTCAGGAGAGGAGAGGAGAGCTGTAGGTGCTATTATATCACACAGTCACACGGGCGAAGAGTGGAGACCTATCAATCAAGATCCGGGAGGGGCCTGGGGGTGGGGGATTGGAACTTGGGAAAGAGGGGTGGCAGTGGCACGTTTGAGATGACGAGGGGGTGGAGCTTTGAATTCCTCAGGTATGGCACCTAGCCGTGGTGCGGCCTCAGGCATGCTCAACAGATGGTGTGATGCAAATAAAACACTGTTTCGCATCGTGAGAATTTTCATGATGCGAATTGACTCAACAATCATTCATCGGTGAAGTACATACCTGCCTATGACGGTCAACTTTCAGATGATTCCATCGTGTAAAGTCAGGTCAGGTATGGGATGATGTCGGGCGGTGGGGGTTACGTTCGCACGTTGTACGTGTGCCAGTTTGTACCAGGTACCTAGCTCTGTGACCCAAATGCCGAAAGGTACCTAACCGCCGGTTGCTCCTGCCGCAGTATCGCAACGAGTCAGGGTGAGCAAGTTGTTCCTGAACAGGAAGCCTGTTTGGGAAGGGTTGTCCACTGATAGTTATAGACCAAAGGTGCTGCTGGGCCGTTCATGGCGTTTCAACACGACACAAAACAGGCTGGTTCAAGGTTGAGGGGCTGAGAGGCTGAGATGAAACTGGGGGTGACTACAAGATGCCGAAGGTGAGTGCAAGATGGATGCAATATAAACTCGAGCTTTCGAACGAAACTGAATCCCATGGTGTGCTCGACAGCGAAATCGGCGAGGCATCATGCGATTCTCAGATCCCGGTTGTTGACTATCGCGTGACCAAGATCACGGCAGACTCCGCTGCAAGACTCCATGATCCACTAGCAACTGCACGAGCTTCGGCTAGAGCTTGACGTGCTCAGTGCTCACTGCTTGGCCATCTCGATCCACCTCAGCTTTGGATCTACGTACCTCTGGACAGGAGTCGTTCGAGGATTGGATAAGCCCTAAGACTGCTGGCTGAGAGCCCACCATTCCTCGTTGGGGTACCAGTATAAGAATAACGATGACGTCAGAAAGGGTGTCAAGCACGGCATTGGGTTGGATCCGCGTTTGGGTCGGCGAACGAGACGTCGACAGCTTTGATCGGCTGACTCGAGATCTTGTCAAAAATTCCAGACCTGCATAGACCTCGCTGCTCATCGCCAACAACATACCTACCTATGTCGTGACTCATGAGTCGTGAGTCGTGCAGAAAGAACCTGAACAGCGCCTAACATGTCACCCACCTCAATGACCAATCGCGCCTCTCGACACACGCGCGACCAAGTGCCTCTTGGCACATTTCTTCTCGCTCATTGGTGCAATGATTGACGTCCAAAACAGGCTCTGCGTTACCACCCAGGCTAGAGTGTCGCCTCAGGCCTGTCCCTGGGTCAGCAATACGGAGGACTCAATTTGTCGCAACGTAGAAGGGTTTGAAGCATAAAGAAGAGCCGTTCGGCTTCTTTATGCTAATTTCCTTCTACTCCAACACTTCTTAGGATTCCAACTCTAATTGCATACACGTATTTACGCGACAATGGCGCCCTTGGGAACCGGCTGGCCCGTCAAGTAACTACATCAGATTGAGAATCCAGACGTGCCAACTTGCAACACAGCGCATTCCGATACGTGGTCTTATACGTACTGTAACAACAGAAATTTCGCCAGCTGCCGCTTTTCAATGAGTTGTCTCTGGGCATTGTATCAATTCAGTGCCGTATACGAGTCACTTGATGATGCCAGACGACAAAATTGTCTTTGCCCCAGCTAGCCGTACTGCAGCAGTCGGCGGAAAGAGATGCGACCAATGCATGCTACCCATGAAATAATGCAACTAGAAGGATAGTACTTCTGAATTGAGATGCTCGAGGTACACTTCTGTCTGATGGAAAACGCCTTCAGACTTCTCGGCGCTCGCCAATGGAGATGACGGGCCCCTGATGCCGCCACAATGGACTTGCATATATGACATATTCAATGCTCGATTGTCCGGGGAGGATTAAGACGACTCCAGGTGGGCAAATTATGTGGAACTTACTTCAGTCCTCAGAAAACGCCCGTCCACGAGTGAATCGTGATTGACACTTCATGTGTGGGCTTCCAAGTTCCGATCTCCTCTCGGTTGTTCCAGCCCCAAAGTGTTGAACGTCGGTAGAGACATGAGGGGGTTCTCACGCTTATTGACTCTGAAGCTATCAGTCTGAGTCGAGGGAATTATGGAGAGGATTCGGGGACGAGTCTTTCAGCTCTGTCGCACAAGTCGCACTGTGGCAGAATAAGATGAACGAGAACCCCATCAGCAGGCGACGCGTATGCGCGCAGCGCACCTCAATGGCAATTTACAGAAGTGTCTTGACTCTTATTTAATGTATTCGTTTGATGATTTGTGGAACGTAACTTCCTACAGATCTGTCTTTCCGATAACTCAGCTTGATTCAAATTTCAGCTGCAGTGAGACGGAGATTTGAAGTTAAATTCTTGCGTGATTCTTGGCGTCCATATCAACTTTGTGGAATTGGCAGTGTGCACTGTGGCTCAAACAGAACGGGACCTATCTCGATGCCACTGCTGTTTGGAAGCTTCATACAGCATTCCAGCAGCTGTAGAAGATACTGGCTGACAGCAAGCGCTTATACGAAGATGTTCGGAAGGTTTCCAAGCGTGGTTCAGGATAAAGAAGACTTTGATCCAAGGCAGAATTCTTTCACGAACGCGACTTTCCAATTACGTATATCGATAGATTCTGGATGTCATCCTGACGTAACGAGATTCAGGAACAGGCTTTCCACTTGACGGGCTCCTTGGCCTGGCAACCGATTGAACAAGTCGTGTGAGGGGTGCGACCCAGCTCACTTTGCATCAATGCATAGCACATAGCGATTACCGTATTTGGAACGCTGGGGAAATCGAAACCACAGCATCTCCGAAACTTAATCTATGGGCGGGTTGATAGGTTGGATTGACCAATCGGTTACATTGGCATTACGCGTTCGTAAAAGACGGTCGACGTCGGACGAATCTCGCCAAGACGGTATACGATGTCTTGCCAATGATCTAAGTTGTGGATGCACCCTCACTCGTTCTCGATGGACGGTAAGATATTGTCCCGCGGTTATGGCGTCATGAACTCCTGTATATCCCAATTCTAGACGGAGCCCGCAATCATCAGACACTGCCACACAGTCTACCTTGATGAATCACATGGCGGCACCCTTTGGGGCACTGTGGTTTGCAGGTTTCACAGTCAAGGAGGTAATGTGCTCTGGCTATCATATTGAGCTTTGTGTCGTTGCTGTTTCCCCTTGATCTGGGCGTAGGTCGGTCGGTGCAGCTTGCTCAGCCCCCTTCGACGTTCGTCAGCGAGCAGTGGCATCACCAACGGATGCAGCAAGACTCAATTGCAAGTCAGGCTCAATACGCGTTTGGTTCGAATCATCCTAAACAGATGACTTGCATTGAAGATTTGTGGAATTTGAATGCCGAGTTGTCGCCCAAGGTGCTGTCAACGTGCATGATGCATCGGCTGATGCGAGCCCAACTGACATTAAGCTTGTTAGTAAGCTCAAAAGTTTAAACGTCTCACCATGCGTGAATGAGCATAGCTGCATTCAATATATGTACACGCCTCCGACTATCATGATGACGTCCTTAGGTAATAAGCCAGGGCTCTCACGGTCCACTGCCGTTCGCTTCAGATCCCGAGATGATGAGAAAAAAACGAGAAATTGGGAGGCTTTGGACTTGATCTCTGCCTCCTATCTAGTATCCACTCACGCACAAAGTTTCAGCGCGATTGGCTTACTCTGCGACATCTCCCCGATGAGGCTCTGAAGTCTCAGCAATGGCAGACCGCATAAGGGTTGAGAGAAATTGGAAACGTGTTGCATACATTTCAATATTTTACAATTTTCAGATTTTGTTCGCCGTTTGTCCTCAGCCTCGGCGAGACTTTCAGTTGAGCAACAACGTTAGCTCCTTGATGCTATGTATGTAACTACATGCCACTTTCTATCCACAAGCGAAGAAGGCGCAGTTTTGTACTCAACCGCCACCCGTGAATCGTGATCCATCTCACGACGACCATCAGATCAGGTCTACTCCGATATATGGATGTGCAAGCTTCGACTTCGAAATCCAAGGCCAGGGCAGAGAAACAATCACGGGTTGGTATTTTCTGCAGAAAACAACCATTCCTGGTCACCAATAAAGACAGTTGATGTCCTATGTACTTGCTGCCAAGAACCTTGGCACATATGCGTAGGCGGTTTTGGAGGGGTCCGACTCCACACAAAGCCTGCGCTGAGGAATAAGCTTATTTATTTCCTTGTCTACGGAGTAGCTTAGTGGCGGTTGTTTGTTTGTTTGTTTGTTTGTTTGTTTTTTTTTTTTTTTTTTTTTTTTTTTTTTTTTTTTTTTTTTTTTTTTTTTGTTTTTTCCCTTCTCCCCTTTCCCCCGTCTTCTCCTTTTGGAAAAGATTACATGTCGTCTCAGGAGGTCTGACGGCCCACGGAAATGCCACATAACAGCATACACATACATATGTAACATATCCAGGCGTGACGAAAGAGGACCACGGCGAAAGCATCGATTCTTGGCACGACGTAATGGTTTGGTATGTGGCAAATTCGATTACATTCGTATGGAAGAGGTACGAGAGAGAATACACGGAAAGAAAATGAGTAAGTTCTGGTAGATTTGCCCCCTTTGAAAATTATTGGTGAAGATATGTAGCCAACGGACTATAACAACAGATGTATTTAAGTCGAGGTCACCTCTTGTTTTAAGTCACCATTCTCGGCATCTATGAATGCTCTACTGAACAATCATCCCAGGCGACATCGATATCGTTGCACAGAAGCAATCTTGTAGTTGGGTTACTCGTCTACTTGAGCAGATATTGCTTCACTTCATATCAACTCATCCGAGAAAGTTACCATAATAGCAATGGCAAGCATTGGCATCATTGGTGCTGGCCACGTTGGTTGCGCGCTCGCCTTCGACTTGGCCAGCCGCGGGCACGATGTTGTCATCAGGGCTCCGGATGGCCATCCGGGCAGCACGGCTAAGATCAAGGCGAACGGTGGCAACATAGATGCCACAGGGCTGCTCTCCGGTCGCGTCCGCGTGTGCGTCGGCAACGGGCTCGCCCAGCTCACGGAAACCATCCTCATCGTGGCAGTACCAGGTCCAGGCCACGACCCCATCATCCAAGAATTGCGCCAACATGATCTCAGCAACAAAACCATCATCTTTATCACAGGCAACGCTGTAACGTTCACGGTGCGCGCCGCGCTGCGAGGAGCAGCAAAGACCGTGCTAGCTACAGCAACATCCCCCTTTAGCTCCCGCATCAGCGGTGACGGGTCCGTCAGCGTCCGAGGCATCAAGAAGCGACTCCAGATCTGCATGCTCTCGACCGAGGTCCTAGCTTCTCCGCAAGAGAGTGACGGAGTCCAGCAAGATGTGGGTGCGCAGCTCGGCATCGACCACGTCTTCCCGATTCCTCTTCTGTGGAGCGCCAGCGCGCTCGATATCTTTCTCACGAGCGTCAACGGCGTCATACATGTGCCCACCGCACTCATGAACCTGGGCTGGATCGAGACCACCAACGGCGACTTCCTCTTCTACCGCCACGGCATGAGCCAAGGCGTATGCCGCATCATGGAGGCCTTGGACCAGGAGCGCCTGGCTGTTGCGGCAGCATACGACTGTCGCATCGACTCTGCTCTCGCGACTATGAACGCTAACTACGGCACCAAGGAAGTCACCCTGCGCGACTTTGTCGCCAAAAGCACCCCGCACAACAAGACCAAGGGCGTGCAGAAGCGCTTCCTCGAACAGGATGTCCCGTACTGGCTTGTGCTCTGTTCGGATTTGGGCGCCCGGGCGGGCGTGCCGACGCCATCCATTGACTCTCTCATCACGCTGGCGTCGACCTTGTCGGGCAAGGATTATCGAAAGACGGGTATTACGCTTGGGTCGTTGGGCTTGGGGGCCGCAACGCGTTACGAGGTGCATCAGGCGTTTCGGGCGCGGTCTTGGTGTTCGTCTCCGCCGCAATCGTCTCCTTCTCCTTCTTCCTCTCCATCGTCAAGCTAAATTTTGGGCTGTTGGGAGTGGCACTTACTTGGAGGTCATGGACCCTTGCGTTGGCTTTTTGCAAGAGATTTCTATGTTGTATGTACTCTTGAAGGACAAACCCCGCGGAGATACATTGCTTGGCATATTGGCTCTCTCTTTGAACGAAGGACATGGAGATTAGGACTTAGTTGTAGTTGGCGGTAGCATCGGTCGGAACCGTGACCTTGCTTCAGTATTTACGAATGCCTGATTCCTTTTTCCTTTTCACCCCCAGTGCAGTGTTTTCCCGCCGAGCTGGCAGGGCTTCCGTGTCCGTGTATGGTGATGAGCTGTGGTACATACGCGATCGGACCCTGCAAGGTCTGCTCCACCCAATAAGTCGATGCGTACATACTCTATGGCCCACGCGTGATCTCCACGTAGTCTCCCCCCAGAGAGTGGCGAGGCCGAGACTCCAGCGTGCTGTAAATTCCAGTAACTTATTGCCCCTGTGAAACCCTGCCTTCCTTGTCCCAAAGGGCCTGACTTTGGTAAAATTCGCCGACAAATACTCTCTTGTCTTGCACCGGAGCCGTTATAAATTCCCTGACAGGAGTAGCTTATTCGGGTTTAAACGCGGGTGAGTACACCGAGTAGAACTCGACTCCCTTCGGATGATCGAGCACCAGTCCGTGCCTGTCCTGCTAGACCAGTTTTCAGACCCGTGTCGCCTATAATTATGAATATAGTTTTGCCGCCCCTCCCGCACATAAGTACAGCCAGCTGGAAAATACCAAGGCCGGAATAGGAAGGGGCCCTGCCAATAGGTGTCGGTTCTTGAAAAGCGACCACGTCGAGCCCGGGACGTTATTTCAATGTCAAGCGAACGAGTTGTGCGCATTTACGCGTGTTCCAGATAACTTATAAAGACTCCATTATAATCGTTGGGTTTCGTCGGTACCTGTCGCTAGATATGTAGTCCACGGTCGGTGCCTTTGGGGTCAGAACTGGTGTTTGCTGCGTCTCAGAGATTGTATGGTCGCGTTGAGCGGGTTCATTTATTGCTCCGGTGAGCCTCGTCACTTTCTGAGTCCGTTCGCTTTGTACTCGGTTACGGCTTTCCAAAGGTGTTCCAGTTCTTCCAACCTTCTTGCCAGGGGCGATTTCTTGGGAAGGCATGGCCTCTGATTCGTGCCGTCGGCCTCTATCCGTAGATCCTCCGTGCCCGCGGGGCTGGTGAAGTGTGTCGGTAGGTTGAGATAAGCTTCTCCAGCCTGGTCCCATTGGGCATTGGCAGTGTAACACTGCCGGCCTCGCATCTTCCACATCTAGCAGGGTCTTCACAATGTATGTACTGCGATGTTGTCGAAGCTGTAACACCTATGGCACTGTCTCGAGTTCACAGAGACGTTATACGGCACAGCGTCAGAGATGTCGGACTGGTAGATGATATCATTGCGGCACAGCTTGTTCGCCGCTTCAATGCCGTCGACTGCGATGACGAGGGGATCGAATTCGGCGATGAACTTGGCAATTCCGGGACTTATTCCCGCGACGAGACATTTACTCCTGGTTTAGAAATTTCGGTCGTCATGCTGTCGTGCTACACACAAATTGGACGGCATCCATCGTTATCTGTCGAGAGGTCGCTACGACATGGTAGGTCGTATAGGCCAGCTTTCTCCAATTGTTCTGGGAGCGGCCACGGCCCACCTCTTGAATGCCAATTCGTAGCAACACAGCATGACGACCAAAAACCACAAACCAGGCGTGAATGTCGTCGCGTGGACATCTCCCAGAAAAAATGAAGAAAGCTTATGACATAGTCGTAAAATGCATCGACGAGGTGTCGCCGGAGGCCGCATGCCTTCGTGAAGACTATGACTACGCCGTTGACCAAAGCCGACAGATCTGATATGGGCAACGCCCGCTGTGCGGTGATACAGCGCAGAAGTCACGTGCACACATACGTAATTTCCCGGAGGAAAAGGAGGAACACGCAACATCAGTGAGAAGAACATCGTCATCAACACAAGAACACTTGATCACCAAATTACTTTGAATCTGACAATACAATCGATTTGTATCTCCGGAGAGGGGAAGAGCTTGATAACAGCGGTTAACCATTCTCCTCAAAAGCCTGACGTCTCTTATTCCCGTTTGTCCCTTTCCCCCATGAAACTATCCATGTCGTAGCTCATGACACGCCTTCATGGACAGGATGGAGAGGGCCGCCCCCAAAAAGAACACTCCAAGGGTTGAGCAGATTGCTTTACTCTGCCGACGAGTCGACGACCGCCCCATTGCAAGTTTCTCATTCAAATAGACTCATCTGGAGTGGCTCGAGGTGCGCAAGCTCGCACGCACGCGTATCCTATGGGACCTATGCTCTATGTCGAGAGCGGCATCGGCCATTGCTGTGGCCGATGCTCTATTTTCAATTGCACACCGTGCTTTTCTGCTTCCGTGATCAGCGAATCGAGGTTTTCGCCAATGCTGGTCTCGTATTTTCCCATGTAAATGGTCTCGAGATGAGTGGCGTTCATGATCGCTGTCAGCGTATGCGTAAACGTATCTATATCTTCCATGGGTCGAATGCTCAATGTCCGCAGGTTAGGAAACGTGGCCAGGAATTGCGGCAGATGCAGGTGCTCGTCGTTTTTGGCGTCATGGGGAAACTCGAAGAGGTGGCACCCCAACGTATGAATTGAGGGAGCGCCACGTAGCCAGTCGTAGGACTTCAGCTGCTTAACACACAAGGCTATATGGACTTGAGCCTCATACCGCATATCGGAGTTCCAGGGGAAGACAATGTCAAAGGATGTCAACTGTTTAGTCTCGATCCCGTGAGAAAGCAAAGTGCGCGCTCCGTCGGGCGATATGTACAGCTCGCACGACCTGAAGGAACGCAGACTTTGGAATTGCGAAATCTCAGTCTTTTTGTAAGGACTGAAATTTTTATACAGGCCGTCGAACATGCAAGGCCATGCAGGATGCCCCAAATCAAGGCGAATGTGTTGTAGTGAGTTGCCACGCTTGAGACGCGTCAGGCAGCTTAACACCAACCACGACCTTTCTACCAAAGGCTGTTCTTCTTCCCCCCAGCGTCCCTTATAATGATATTTTGCCTCGTACAAAATTACTTTTAAGTTTGGCCATATATCTTCCCATTTTTGTCGCGGAGTCGGCATGGGACCCGGATCCAGATTCAGTTGTTTTTGACGGATGGAAAGTTGTTCCAATGCTGGAAAGGCGTCGGAGAGATTGAACTACGAAGGCTCAATGAGTTAGCTTCACGATGTCGCCCACACCCCAAATCGATGAGGGAAGAATAGAGTCTAGAGATCGAGATTCGAGACGGATGGAGAAGAAGGAGGGCAAACAGAGGTGACAATCTCCTCATTGGGGTTCTCCGGGCGCGGGGAAAACAAACCAGGGGAAGTGGAGGGCTATCTTTCGACGAATCTCTCATTCGCAAAGTCTTCAGCTTCGGAAGAAATGGGATTGACGACTCAAGGTCTGTGTTGTGCCATTGGGGTGGAATCCCCTCGAAGTCGAGATGCTCCAAGGAGCTGGCTGCGTTTTGGAGGAACGCGCGAGGGAATCCTCCGGGGACGTCGGGTGCAGCATTTTTGAAAGCTTTCTGGGAACCATCAATGGCGACATATCTGAGTCGTTTCCATAGCTGCTCGTCCGAGGGTAACAACAAATCTTCGTCTGGCTGCGTATACTCCATATGCTCCAGGTTTGGTGATGCGTTGAGCAG
The DNA here is from genome assembly GCA_018360055.1 of Claviceps monticola. Taxonomy (NCBI): domain Eukaryota; kingdom Fungi; phylum Ascomycota; class Sordariomycetes; order Hypocreales; family Clavicipitaceae; genus Claviceps; species Claviceps monticola. Next base: position 16,031 of record SRPP01000336.1, read on the forward strand.
GAGCGTCAATGTTGATTGAGCGAGGTCGCGTTTCCGCATCACGATCTTGTTGGCACCTCCGTTACCTGCCCAGGAGAGTACTTTTACTAAATACTCATGGCATGGCCGCCCCTTCATGGAGCTATTGGGAACTGGCATGTCCCTCCATATTGGGCTATGGAGGGGGCTCGTGAGCGTGTATTTCCATTCCTTGCAAACGCGCAGAGAGAGACTGTACCGTGCATGGATCAGATCATCAGCCAAATCTCTTTGACAAGGAGTCGGTGCTAAGGTACAAGTAAGACAAAGATAAGGGGAGATCAACTCACAGGATCTCATTAAGTTCCAGGTACAAAAACATTATCGTGACAATATCGGCAGGTAAACAGAACGGATATCTTTTAAAGTGCCGAATGCGGAGTTTTCGTGCATTTTCAAGTTGCTGAGGCCGATAAGTTAGATACCCAAGCAAATGTGGCCGCATCATCATTAACTTGAGCCGAAAATTTAAGACCACGCGATCTCACCAGTAGTTTGGATGACGATTCCATGGAAGTCTCCTGCTTTGCGTCGATACCTGCCGTAAATATCTTCCAGGCATACTCGTCATTTTTTTGCAGCCGTGCAAGGTTCCCCAGACAAAGGTATCCCTAAAAGTGGACTGATCAGTAAAGGGACGCTCGATTCCTCGAATGACTCAGGCAGGACTGATTACATCTGGAAGTTGAGGAGCCAGTTCTATCATCCACTCGGCGTCCTTTGCAGCAAGATCGAGTCGATTCATAGCCTCGTATGTTGCAGCTCGACAATCCAAGGCCTGAATATGATCCACTCTATCACACTTCTTGAACGTGTTTCCAACCTCGCAACGACAAGTACGCGAGACTTCTTCAAAAATCGAGCCTCCTTGGGCAGCAACCTCTTCAAAGTTCTTGCAGGTGCATTTGACTCGATCGAGGCCTCCGGTGCATACGCAACTTCTCATTGCCTGTTTATTATGGGAACGGAAATTTCAGAGGCGGTTCTTCAAACATCGTCAGCCGACGTCAGGTGCTGCCACAACAACTCACCATGGTGAAGAGTTCCACCGCACGCTCGTATTCTTCGGCTGCATGAGACTGGCGACCAGACTCGACCAGATCAGTCATCGTGGAGTTGGGCTTGGAGAGATGGAATAAATATGTGGTGTGCTGCAAAGATGGCGGTAATCTGCTCGTAGCCCACGTCGTGATGTTGGGATGTCGCTCATTGTGCTATGTACATTGATGAAGCAGCAGTCGGCATTATATAATAAATTTCGACAAAGTCCATGCCGAAAGCCAGAGCCACGCAATGACAAAAGGGCGGCGCGGCACACGCTTGGACGGTGTTGTTCGAGGCAGCATATCATGATGTGACGACGTTCACACGATACCGGGACCAGGGGAGAATCCTTCAACAACCAGATATCGATTTGAGAGTGTCGACATGGAGTCAAATGCAGAGGAAAAGCTTGAACGACCAGGGAACTCTGCCACTGTTTTCATAGGAAACCCAATACAGACAGGAAAACTAAAGATGTCGGTCTCTATTACCGCAGTCGAAAGATGCTTGCACCCAGCAAAGCAGGCATTGCGTGGACGGTGCAATCTCGATTTGTGCGCCAATGTTCAGAAGTGAGACTGATGACATGAAAGCCGTTAGCCGGATAAAATGAGGACCAGGACGAGGGCCCAAGTCGTTCGGAAGAAGCTCCCAAGAATGACTGAGTTTCCTTGACGTGTTCAGCAAGATAGGACCATAGGCGCTGACCAGATACAGCCGTGGAGACCAAAATTCCATGACAAAGGGCGGATCGTGAAAGGGCACTCGAGTCCTCGACCCGACCCGAGACCCTGGTTGGTACCCTTGTATGCTCACTCATTGATGGCGACTGCATGAAGTAATAGAAGTTCCTTCAGAGATGCCTATCAGAATCCTGAAAAAGAAAAAATCTTTGCTCCAGGCAAGGGAATTCGCGACTTCGAAAAACCCATGATGTTCGGGAAAAAAGTGCATAGAATGCGGCGCTTCTGCGTATACAACCGTGAGTGGAATGCAATGTGGGACCCGCTGCTATTCCAGCAGATCCACACTGTCACGGTTCACCAGATTAGACATCCGAGAGATTCGAAAGAAGTCACAGCTCACTAAGATCCACAGAAGTTACCGGTCTTCGTTTGTGCTGATAACAAAGTGCTTTCAATCGTGCTGACAGCAGACCAGCAAGGTACCAGAGGGCCATGTATGTATCAGGCATTGGACTACACGTAGACCGACTGAATAAGAATTGGAACAACCCTTTATCGCGCAGAAGAACACTATCCCAGTTATCCAAACCCTTTTCGCAACGAGTCAGTGCTGAACGAAAACGGTTGAAAAAGAAATCGACGCACAGATCTCATCAAATCTCAGGTACGAAAAGCTTTGCGTGATGATATTGGCGGGCCGCGGGTATGGTAAAGAAATCTGAAAGGCCGCTTGAGGTACTAGACGTGGCTGCGTAATGTCAACTGAGGCCAGAAGACACCACGCCATCTCGACCGGCATTTTGTGCATTTTGGGACGATAAGCCTACCAGATTCTCCTCGCTGCCGCTGGCGTCCATGCCTGCCGCATACGTTTTATCTCTTCCAGGCAAATTCATCATTATTTGCAGCCGTTCAAGATTCCCCAGGCAAAGGCGACTCAAGGAGTCAGATACAACAACGGCGCAGGCCAGGAATGGCTCATGCAGGGTGGCTCTCATTTGGAAGTCGAGGAGCCAGTTCCAACTTCCAGAATCCGTTCGGCGTCCCACGTTGGCAAAGTCGAGCTTTTACAAAGCCTCGTACCTTGCAGCTTGGCAATCCATCGCCAAGGCCGCCATATGTTTTTGCTCCGCCGCACTTGAGTCCTATGAGTTGTTGCACGTTCTGCCAACCTCACAAACGTGCATGGCTTCTCTGGAAATCGAGCTTGGAATCGCTCGAATCCTCCCGAAACTGTCGTCTTAATACGATACACCCGCTTCATTAAACACGAGATTAGCTCGTGATGGACGAAAGGCTTCCATAGAAGTAGAGTTGGCAGATAGTGCAAGCATCTCCACTGACATACCGTTTTTGGGCCACCACTGTCCACACACCACGAGGTTCAAATGGATCTCTTCTGACCAATTATTAGTGGCTCCTTCGCCGCGTCTGCCGACATCGTATTTTTTTCTATGTCATTCAATTGGGTCCGCGAGGCGATTCTAATCGATATCTTGTGTAGATGTAAATGAGGAATTGGTCTTGTGTAGATGTAAATGAGGAATTGGTTGTTGTGGAAGGAGGTTGCCACGGGGGGGGTTGCGGTTTTTACGCGGGGCATGATGTGCCGGTGCCTAGGTACATATGTACGTTTGGCCTCTGTAATTTGGGACATGCACACGAGCCGTCGGCCGTCGGCCGTCGGTTAGTTTTTACTTTCCCAAGTTATGCTTTGTTATGGTAAGGGGAGAAGTGTAGCTAGAGATTTTTGATATCGAAAGTGATTGAAAGGACTAAACCGCCACATGAAGCTCTTACATGTGATCTTTTTTGTCATTTCAGTCGTAATACAAAGTCATGAAGTCGTTAACAAGCCTCATTCACAATTCGTCCCAAACAATTGTCGCAATTTCTTCAAGGTGACCCAATGCGGCCTGGGAGTCGGGTTTTTTTCATGCGCAATTCTCGGATCACGTTTGAAGATTTGCTGTTTGAGACATGACCAGAGGTTCTCAATGGGATTCAAGTCGGCACTGTATGGCGGCCGTTCCAGAAAATCGCCCCTAGCTCCTCGAAGCAAATTGTCACGTTTCTGGCCGTGTGAATAGGCGCGTTGTAATACATAAAGATAGTGTCCTTATCGAGCATGATTTAGAGGTAGTCATGAAGATCACAGTGAACTGCGCTTATGACGCCGCCTCTCTTCGAGTCGGGGTCCGACCGTCCCCCGGGAGAACGACGAGAGGACCCCGATTTCCGTAGCGAATTCCACCCCAAAACATAACGATATACTAGGGTTTCTTTTATTTTTGCTTGTACAAAATCAAATTCGGTTGCTTTGAAGCCTATGATGAGCCCATTCTGCGGCTTACAACCCAAGTTATTGTAATCACAAGTTCAAGGTGACAATTCTGACCGGCAGGGCGCCAAATTCACTCCTGGGTCTGTCCATCGCCGCGCTCAACAGCGCATTCATCCGTCTATCAGTCACGACGAAACTACGCAAGAGACTTTTCAAAACACTTGAGCGCGAATTGGAACCTATTTTAGACATGCTGCTCTGTCGAAAATGGGCGTTGTGCGGCTTGGCGATGCATGACTCCCCTTGCCTTGAGGTATCGTGCGATTGTCTCCGGAGAAACATGAGGAGCGCATATTTCTCGAAGCTCTTGGGTGGTAGTAAATGGCTCTTAATTTACGTTTGTCTGAAAGTGTCGCAAATCGTGTTTTGTTAGCTTGGTCGGGTGCCCTCGCCCTTTTGGTGAGATCCCCCAATCTTGGGTAGTGAACCGTTTTTTAATGCCATAAACGAGGCTTGGGTGAATACCCTCGTCATTAGCGATCTGCTTGGCCGATTTGCCTACTGTTAAGGCTGAATAGACACGATTCCTAGTGCGTGCCGTCAAATGCTTTTTGAGTGGCTTCAAAGGGCGTGGTGGCGTAGCCATGACTGCTCAAAGGTGTTGGTTTTTGGATGAAGATAAATTGACGTGTCGCGACGAAAGTGGAGAGATTTTTGCGTTATTCATTTGGGGCCACTGTAGAACAAGGCCAACAGGTAACTATGTTACTCCTGCGAATCGCGATGAGCTGGCTTGGGATATCCCTAGGAGGCTCTACGAGCTATCGTTCAATAGAATTGTATTTCTGCAAAGAAATAAAAGACACTTTTCGCGCTCGTGATGCCAATCTGTTAAAACACACAGTCGTCCGCGTGATCTCTCTCAAAGGTCTGTCCTTTCTCATTACCGTTGCCCAGTTCCGCAATGTATCCAACATCCATGTCACGACCTACAGTTTCCAGCCACGCGTAGAAGAAATCACACGCCTGCGGCCTTCATGAGCATTGAACAGCAAGGTGCCGCCCCTAGAAAGAGCACCCCAAAACATATGGACTTTGTTTTCAAAAGTAATTCAAGCTGCATGAGCATGTACGCGTGACGCAAACACGCATAAATTCCACACATAGACGCGTAATCTATGACAACAGCGGCATCGGCCATTGTTGCGGGCGTTCTTCCGTTATCAGTTCCACGCCCTGCTCTGCTGCCGCCCGCCTCAGTAAGTTGACGTCTGAATGATTCTGATAATCATTTATGTATATCGTTCTGAGATGTGTGAGTTCCAGAATCACTTCCACCAGATACGTAAACGGGATTATTGCGTAACTCGTGGATTTAATGCTCAACGTCTGCAAGTTGGGAAACGTGGCCAGAAATTGCGGCAGGTGCAGGTCCTTGTCGTTTTCGGGCCAGCTAGGGAAGGAGAAGTCATAGCATCCCAATGTAACGATGGAGGGGGCGCCGCGTAGCCATCCATAGCCGTGCAGATGGTTAATGCTATCGTGATCAGGAGAACTCGGAGGGAAGACAATGTCGAATGACGACAATCGTTCAGTCCGAATTGCGTTGGAGAGTAAACATCGAGCTCTTTCAGGCTCTATGCGCAACTTGCAGGACCTGAAGGAACGCAAACTCGGGAGTTCTGAACGCTGAAAATCATCGTGGATGTCCCTATACATGAACATGCAAGGCCAGCCCCGGTGCCCGAAATCAAGACGAATATGTTGAAGTGAATTGCCGCGGCTGAGACACGTCAGGTATCTGACCGAAAAAAACGATCTTGATAGCCAATACCTCATTGGAGTAGTGTTCGCCTCGAACAAGAAAACCTTTAACTGCGGCCATATAGTCTCCCACTTTCTGGACGGATTCGGCTCCGGCATGGGACCTGGATCTAGGTTTGCTGAGGCTTGACTGAGAAAAAACTGTTCCAATGCGGGAAAGGCGTCGGAGAGATGGAACTACAAAGGCTCAATGAGTTAGCTTCACGATGTCACAAGCACCCCGAATCGATGAGGAAAAAAAGAGATGGATGGAAAAGAGGAAGAACAAAGGTGATAATCTTCTCACTGAGGTTATTTGGACGCGAGAAAACGAACCAAAGGAAGTGGGAGTCCGGTTATCGACGATTCTTTTATTCGCAGAGTCTTCAGCTTCGGAAGAAATGGGATCTCTGGCTCAAGCTCCGTGTTCAGCCATTGGAGTGGAATCCCCTCGAAGGCGAGATGCTCCAAGGAGCTGGCAGCGTTTTGGAGGAACGCGCGAGGGAATCCTTCGGGGACGTCGGGTGCAGCGTTTCGGAAAGCTGTCTCAGACCCATGAATAGCGACATGCCTGAGTCTTTTCGATAGCTGCTCATCTGAAGGTAGCAATAAATCTTCTACTGGCTGCGTATACTCCAAATGCTCAAGGTTTGGTGATTTGTTGAGCACGAGCAACAATGTTGCACGAGCCGTGCCGCGTCTCCGCATCACGATCCTGTTGGCACCTTCGTGCCCTGCCCAGGACAGCATCTTTGCTACATCCGCATGGCTCGGCCACCGCCGCATAGAGGTATTGGGAACTTTCAGGTTCCTCCATAGTGGGCTATGGAGAGGGCTCGTGAGCGTGCGGTTCCATTCTTTACAGACGCGCAGAGAGGAACTGTACCACGTATTCAATCAGCCAAGGCCCAAATACTTCTGACAACAAGTCGGCGCTAGGAGGAAAAAAGGGAAGGGGATACCAAGGTACAACGCACAGAATCTCATTGAAGTTCAGATATAGAAAGATGTCCGTCACGACCTCGGCGGGTAGACAGAGCGGAGACTTGCGGTGAGACTCGACCAGAGCAGCCATCGTGGTCTTGGGTCCGGAGGTAGGGAATAAATACACAGTGTGCTGGAAACTTGAAAGATGGCGAAAATCTGCTCGTAGCACACGGCATGATATGGTGTATGGTGCAATACTCATTGATGAAGCAGTAGTCGCCTTGATATAGTCAATTTGGCTTAAGTCAAGGCGGATAGTAAGAGCGACGCGATGCAAAAGGTAACGTGGTAAGGCACACGCTTGGATGGTGTTGTTCGAGGCAGCACAAAATGCTTCAACGATGATCATAGGGAACGCAAGTCATGTAAGATGTTCCCATGACCAGAGATTGTTCCAAGGGTGTTCATAGAGAGCCGAACGCAGAGTAGAACACTCAAAGGTTTAGAGAACGTTGTGTTGTTCGCGATGGCGCGGTACTGGCGCCCCTAGCAAAACAAATGCAGAAGTGAACGCTCGTGCAACCCGAGACCTTTTCCACCGTGTTCAAAGGAAATTCAACGCAGAGGAGAACACTCAAGATCTCGATCGCCGTTGTCCGAGCCGAGGGATCCCTACCTGCGCCAAGCAAAGCAGAAGTGCTGTGTGAATAGGTGCATTCCCGATTTTGGCATTGAATGCCAATGTTTAGCAGAAAGAGCGAATACATGGGAATCGTTGGCAGAATAAAACAAGGGCCAAGGACAAATCGACCTGGATGGTCCGAGAGAAACCCTCAAGTCCTAGAGAAATACTGGCATTTTGCGGACTTGTTCAACAAGGTCGGTGACGAAGCTATCACCGAGAAGACCAGTGTTCGATCTCGAGAGGCTGACGAAAGAGCATTCGAAGGTGGATGTTGTTCGCACCTTTGCGTGGTCGCTTGTTGATTACCTCCCGATCACGAAGTTGAAGGCTTCCGGGAATGATTTGGTGGAAACGATTTAGAACCATTCATTGGTCCAGGCCATGGAAGCTTCTTGGTGTCCATACTGTTCTGAAAGAACGTGAATGGAACGCGACAATTCTGCGTGCAGAGCCGTGAGCTGAACACGATACCGAACGGTGCTGTTCCAGCAAATCTACACCAAGTTTGATGTTCGGAAGAAGTCCTAACTCGAGAAGCCGAGTAAAAGGTACGGGTGATGCTGTGCACGGCTTACAAAGTGTTTCGTTTGGACTGATTGTCGGAGCGGCAATGTAACAAAGTGCCATGAACCGAGTTTGAAGGACTCGTTGGACCGTGGACGTGACGTGCGCCGTGCACGCACATACCTAGATCGACGAGGATTCCGATTGAACAAGGACCAGTCGAGTGAGGGCCGAGGAGGCATCAATCAACTCATGATCATGACCAAGTGGATCTCCCGATAGAAAAGAGGCTCACGCTCGAACTGAATCGAATCCATCGATAGCAATCAAAATCCATCGACGCTTCCTCAAATAAAAGCAACTAGAGCCAGAGTCCCTCCCAATCATGAAGTCACCACTCACTCTCAACAGCAACACAACCCAGCAGGATCCTTCAGGGAGCGTTGGACCCGGTGGTGCCGTACCTGAATATTCATGACTTGAGCTCGACGCCATCCCTGCGCGCCGCGCGGGACTTGGTGATAGCATGGTCAAATCGAAAATGGAACCCGAGACGGCCACGCCACGATGACGAGTGGCAGTGCCGAAACACCTGAATAAAGACTGAGATGAATTTTCGACTTCCGCTCTTCATTTCCAGCGGACGGGTTCCTGCGCAGCTGACGCTCTCTTTCCAGCGCATAAATTCGTTCACACCAGACGCAATTCGCGAATGCAGGTCTTTTGCACAGCAGACGACTCACTTCAAAATAAGTCCCTTCGCCATCGGGACCGACACCTCAGTCCACAACGCCCCTATTAATGTCTCATTCCCTACGTGTCCTACTCTTCCGCCCAGACGACCATTCCCACGTAACGCCATACCTCGCCGCCCTCCACGGCTTATGAAGTTATGCATCGCACACGACCGCTCCATCTCACAAGAAACTCCTAGCATGTGGAAAGAGCGCATGGCGGAAGTCTTACAAGGCAGACGGTACATGTGGATGCTGGTCTCAGAAGTGGAAATAAGGGAAAGGAACAAGGCTCCCAAGATCATATGTACGTGAAAAGCTGCTGGTGATGCGAGGAGTGAAATGATGACGCATTGGACAATGGGGATTGTGTGCACGTGACTTCTGCCATATCGACAAATACGTGCGTGGATCTTCCTGTCAGATTTAAAGTAGGTAGTTTTGGTGATCGGTGTTCTTGTATTGATTGTCATCACTGATGTTGTGTCTGTGTTGGCCTGGTGTTCAGGGGGCCATTCTACCTACGTATTACAAAGTAGATGTATGTGTGCACGTGACTTCTGCCCTGTATTTGTTGTTGTCTGTGCGCTCGCAAGGTTTCACCCTTTCCACCAGCGTTTCTTTATCACGTCTCTCAGGATAGCATCATGGCTATTGAGCAATACGGATTGGGCGTCCGAAGCACCCGCTCAATTTCGTCACGGTGAAATGCAGACTGGAAAATGGCCATGTCCGTGGGAGCGGATGATAAACTGTTCGACGATTCTGCCGTTGTGCTGGTGGATTTCGAGGTAGTGTAATCCGTGGCCGATTTGACACTCTGCCTTCGTTCATGTTCTCTCTGTGTCCTCTTGGCTCTTTGGTCCCAGAACCACTGTGTGGTGCTTTGCGTCGGGTCCTCAAATGCAAAAACAACGCATGCGAAGTGCCCGCGGAGGACAGGATCGAACAGGAAAAGATCCCGCCAGATCTCCGCCAGTAATTGGGGAGGGTTGTGGAAAACGTTGCCCATACCAAAGTCCCCGATAACTACTCGATCATACTTATGGTATAGGCTAATGAGAAGAGCGCCACGGATCTTTTCTCTCATGACATCTTTGTCTCGTTTATTTGAGTACCTGGCGCCATTATTTGTCACCGTGGGTCGTCGTAGAGGAGTCACCGAGATAACAGGTAAGTAGCGTGGCGATTCAAGCTGTTCATATTTGTTCCCAGGACCGGTGTGGACCAAAACGTTGTGAGAGAATACGCCACCAGTGGCGGAAATCGGATAAAGCGACATCAAGGGCTCGCCTGGCTGCAACGTGGTGAGCGCTTCATGAAGATTGCTTCGTTTACACAGATCCTGCTCGTAACTTGGAGGATCGGCCGGGTGAGAACCAGCAGGTCGATACTTGTAGGTCGCGGAGATGAACAAAACCCGTACTTTCCCCTCAGAACCGGCTTGATTTGCTTCGCGAGTTGTGTCGTCCATAGCATTTGAGATAGCAACCATGACTGGATCGCCGACCACAACTCGGAAGACTGGGGGGTGTGTGCTCTGAGTACTGCGACTTATTGCCAAGTCGGTCGTGGGGTTTGCGTAGCCGACGGACCACGATGGAAACACAGTTGCACGTGGCGGTATGAGGCTCTTGGCGAAAGCACCGACCTGGCCGGACGTATCTGAAGACTTCATGTTGAAGGAGCCGGTGAGTTAGAGTGAAGAGATTTCGTGCGAAGAGTTGGATGCTGTTTCGTTGTGGTGAGTGCATGACGAATGAGACGATAAAGCCCAGTCAACTGATTTTATATATTCTCAGCCTTTTACTCAAATAATGTCATTTTAGCAGTGTTTTTTGCGGTGTTCATTCATGAGTGTTTGTCAGCGGTCTTGTTCAGGAGTCTTCGTCGGCGGTGTTCGTTCAAGTGTCCGTTCAGCAGTGTGCGAATGATCCTCATGACCGTGTGAGAGGTCTGTCTCGCTGAGAAAGCTCCCCGCCCTGTACCTAAACGTCCACGTGTCCATTCTGTCCCCTCTCGTTTGCTGTTCCCAAGTCGACGGTGTGCTCTCATGCCGGTTCAATGCCCCGCCTGGTAACGCCGGCAATACCGCTTGCACCAAGACATGTTGCGGCCTGCTCAGCTGCTGTCAGGTAGAGATGCTTGAAGAGCAGGACTGACGCAAACACTCCTTCGCGTGATCAAGTTGAAACAAGGCTCTCGAAGTGGTATGCCTACATATGTTGACCCTAGCAGTGGAAACATCATTCGGTCGTGAACGAGCTGTGGAAAGCCTTCACCGGCTACGAATGCAAGAACCGGATATATGTCAAGAACTTGTGGTCTCTACATATCTTGTTTCACCGAGTAAGCATTCGATTCGTGTATCCTTGGAGTGTTCAATTATGAGTCCATTACGTTAGCTGAGAGCCAAGCTATCGTGGCTACAACTTACAAGTTAAGTGTGTGATTCTGACTTTCCCGGACGCCGAACCAAGGTCTGCGCCAGTGCAGCGCCGCGCTCAACAAAGCATCCGTCTCTCCACAGAACGCGGCGAAATCTACTACGAGACAGATGACGATACTGAAGCACGAAGTGTTGGGGGGGGCACACCAAGTTGTCAACGTTGGGCGTCGCGCGGCTCAGCGATGCATGACGACACTTGCCTTGATGTGGTGTCGAATTTTATCGTGGAAGTATGAGGCGTGCATCTCTCTCCGGACTCTCTGATTCAAATGAAATGCTCTGTGTTTTCTCTTGTGAGAAAGGTCGCGTAACATATTTCGAACATTTTTCGTGAGCTTGAGCCAGGTGCCTCCATCTTGGTGAGTGAAGCCAATTTTGGTGCCGCATTCAAGGGCAGGGCAATTCCCCCCTTAATCACGATGCGCGAGACTGGTTTGCCTGTTGATCAAGCTCTCCGGATTAGATCCGATTCCTCGTGCGAGGCACGGTACCCTTTACCGATGCCTTCAAAGGGCGTTGTAGTGTCGTACGTGTCGCTATCGCTGCTGAAGGTTCATTGGATGAAGGTGCATTGAGGAGAGGCACAGTCTTGTAGCTGTTGTTGTTGTTGTTGTTGTGTATTTAACACCCCTGCGTCCCAGTTTTGGGCATACTAGGGTGTGCAGGGCTAATCCCCGGGTAAGGGTTCTACTAAATACAAGCCAGTCCTCCCCTAGAAACCATCCCGCATCTCGGTGTACAAC
>SRPP01000337.1:0-27786 GCA_018360055.1 Claviceps monticola
ACATTCGCTGCATTGCTTTCTATTTGCAGCCTAAGTGGTGCGGATGACACGGTATGTGAATCTTGATTCAGGGGTTGTGAATTATCCAGCGTTGAACTATGTACACATCATGCAACTGTCGCCGACATTGCGTGTGGCTGTCGCCCCAATTAAATTCTTGCCGTTTTGGTGACGGTGGACGTGTTTCGACGTTTTTCGACGTTTCCGGCATACGTATGTTACTGCACGAGCGTCGCAGACCTGACCCTGACAGGGGATATCTCGAAGATGATTGGCCAGAGACAGGGTCAGGTCTGAGGCAGGGGTTAGGGTCAGCTCTTCTTCCTGCTCTCTGTAGGCGGTGTCCGCTGTGGAATGGAAATTTTCTCATGGTTTCTGAGGATGCCTGGCGCTTGTCTCGTCTGGGGGAGGTGGCCCCCGCGATTTGGAGATTTGCGCAAGTCTGCCTCGAACATTCGTTCCGCCTCTGCTTCGTACACGACACCCAGGCCTTCTTACGTCCTGGTTATTGTTGTCTTGAGCAAGATTGGGCAGATGTAGGTACGGAGCAGGTATGTGAATGAGCGAACGGGCAGCAGGTACATACCACTGACCAGAGACTACGCGACAAAGATGGCGGGAAGAGATGACGTCTATGTCTGCCGTAGGGCCGAGCACGTGAAAAGCACGTGGCCTGCGCCAAATCTGGAATATGTGACTACATATGTACAGCCTCGCCTCCGCCCTAACTTGTAACCCCACACATTTAACCGTTGAATTCAGCTTTGCTCGGCCGTCGGCAATCCTCATCCTCGGTCCAGAAAAGCATGCGTCACCAGCTCGTTCGTTGTCGCACTGTGCACAACGAGGGACTTTCTCGACGCCACAACTGTCCCAATCTCGACCACCTTGGGGCTTGACCAGTACAATGCCTTCTTGGCAAGTCGTGTTCGCCTTGCCGTCGCCCATGATGGTTCATCGGTTGACGGATAGGGGTTAGGAGTAGACCTGACATCCACGTGTGCTTACACGACTTGCCTAATCGGTGCGAATGCTGTGTAACAAGAAACACGTACCGGACACGGGGGCTTAGTCCATCATGCCTTGTGTGCTCAGCCCAACTCGTCAGCGGAGATTCGTCTTGATGGTATGTATATGAATGCATCAGGAGTCATCTGCACAGCATGAGGACGTCGAACGTCCCAAGCAAGCGAGCACCATACGCCCACGATGGAGAATTACCCTCTCCAGCAGCAGCAGCAGCAGCGTCACGAACTGTTTCAACAACCGCATCAGAATCAGCATCAGAATCAGCATCAGTACCAGCAGCATGTCTCTCCTACGCAACAAGCCCTCTCGTCACCCACCGCATTCTCCAGCACGCGCTGGTCTAGACTCAGTCTGCGTCTCATCTCCATCGCTATGAACATAGCTCTCATCGCCTTGTCAGCCTTTTATTACTCTCAATGGACCCTAGGTCCCCTCGTAATGATGGGGCCCCCAGTGCGTCTTTTCACGACACTTCACGCCCCATTTATGCCTGCTTACACAGTAGTCTCTATCCCCAGGCTATAGTGGCATTCCTCTGGAGCTGCGTAGACATTGGCTGGTTCTGTTTCCGGTACGAGCATGCCGGCGTCGACCCCATAGCCTGTCTGATTGTCGACACGGTGCTCTTTCTGGGTCTGAGCGCCATTTCGGGTGTCTTGATTGCTACGTTGGCGAATTTTCACGACTCGGGCTACTACTTTGCCTTTTTTGACAACGGCGCGGGCGAGGAGTATTTGCGCATTATTGTTGGGTTTGGCATAATGGCAATGTACGTGAAGGGTGTTTCCTGTTTCCCCCCTCGGCCCCTCGGGCGTGTTGCTCCTTGATGACGACGACGACGACGACGGTGATGATGTGTTCTTCTAACAGCAACACCCGTTAGGCTCACTCATTTGGCTATCTCCGTGCTCGCTCGGTACGAGAGAAAGATGCATGGCAAGGTGCAATCACCACCGCAGGTCGTCTACGTTCACAGCCAGCCCTACTTCGCCGCATCGCCCGCGCAAGACCAGGAGCCGCCGCCCGCGTATGGCGTGCCCACGAGTCTGTCTCATGAGATACATGCGGAGCATTCCAACCATGAGCTGCCGGCCACATCAGACGGCATGATGGAGCAAAAGAAGTCGTGATTACGGTAGAGGAATGAAGGCGGGAAGGCGGCGTGAAGCACCTAGCACTTTTATTTTCACTTAAAAAACTCGGGTTTCACGGCCAGGGTCTGATTTCAAGTACATAATTCGGTACCTCGTTCCCGTGCCGTGATTGCTCCAAGCTCGGCCTCTGACTCAACGTTGCTGCTCTCAAATGGAGGCCACCCATCCAGAGTCAACGTCCATCGGTAATGCGGCAGCATCTACCATCCCGACACGGAGAGGGGTAGATATATGCGCGGGGACTATGTACTGGGGTACCGCGGTTCGGGCAAGATATTCCGACGTCGTCGTTACATTTAAGCTTGAAGAAAAGAATATGTCCGTGGGTAATGAGTCCAGCTGTGCTAGCGGGGCATTCATGCGAACGTGTATGAAACCCTGAACCTCGAAAACGATTTGGCCCCGACTCTTGCATATGCTGCAAAGACCTTGAACAGGAATCATCTATCTAGTGTCTCTCTCTATCTACCTCATCACATCAACCTTGGACATGCACTCTGTGAGCTCTTTGACAGCGTGGCCAGGGCCTGGTTCTGTTGACAAGCTGAGCTACGCCGAGGCGAGCACCTTGCATCACAGAAAGCTAGGCAATGCTGGACGCGCGTTTTCCCTATACATGTGTTGTAGGAATGCGCGAATGAGTGGCTTGATCTTGGCATCCGGCGATGGAACAACATGCGTCATGAGGAGTCCGCAAACCCCTTTGCTTCGATCAATGAACTGATGGAGAAATCGAGGAAATCCAGTCAGTACACGCACCAGAATAAAGGCTAAAAGGAGCATGGGGCAGGGCACAAGAACACCACAAACCCAGCAATGATTCAAAGCGCTGCACCAGGCCAGGGTTTTTGGGCCACGGTCATATGGCGCTTCAGAGTCATGTGTCTCTTCAACGAGCAGTCCTCCCAAACCCCAGCTGTACACCTCGCCCGCATAGTAGTCTCCTCCAGCGAGGTCCTGCGTTCTCATGACTTCTTGCAAGGCCTCTTTGCTTTCTGGGGACAGCTGGTTCTCGAACATCAGCTCCACAGAGCAAGGCCGAAGCACACGCTCATCATTTGCTAGGAGAGAAAACATGAGCTCTGCGTAGTCCGCCGCGCTGCAGTAGGCACCGTGGCCGCCGAAACACTCTTTGACATTCCGGTTCAAGTCCAGCCCCTCGAGCGAGACGTCAAGTTTGCCCGTCTCGCGATCGCGTTTCGCTAGAGTAGCGAGTTTGCGGGTATATCCTGGAGCATCCGGCCAAAAGGTATAGCTAGACGCCCCTAGAGGTGTCCAGACATACCGACTCATGTAGACCTCCAGGCTCATCCCGCTGATCTGTTCAATTAGCTTGCCTACCCAGTCCAATCCGGCTCCATACTCCCAGCCTTGTCCTGGTTCAAATACGAGCGGCTGATTGAACCATTCCGTCACTTTTGCTTTCTGCGTCGCCGGCGTTGTCCCCTGATAGCGGCGAAACCTCTTCAGGTCCGGGTGGAAGAAATCGTAACCACATCCAGAAGAGTGCGTCAAGAGCTGACGAAGAGTAATGGGGTTCCGGCGCTTCCGGAGGATGGGCGATCCGTCAGCCTGCCAACCCACGAGTATCTGCTGCCGCTCTAGAACAGGAAGCAGCGGGCTGACGTCCTCATCGAGGGTGATGAGCTTCCTGTCTACGAGCTGCAGTGCCGCGACGGTGGTGGGAAGCTTTGTGCATGACGCGAGCGTAAATATGGTTTGGTCGTCGATGGGGCATTGGCTGGGCAAAGCTCGCGATGGGCCACCCATGTATGTGTCAAGGATATCAGACCCTACTCCGAGCTAGGTTAACAGATTTCATTCATGTGAGAAACTGACTGACAGGAAGGCAGAGCCGCAGAGGGGAGAAAGAGAGGCAAGGACAGCTTCACCATCGCGACGTTTTGCTATGAGGACCAAGGAAGACGCAATACCCTCGTCGAGACAAGCCTTCAGATAGCTTTGAAACGATTCCGTCCCGCTGTGAGATGAGCGCATGGCGAGATTGAGGATCAACGCTGAAGCTACTAAACTCTATGACAGTCGTGTTAGACTAATTTCGGTACTACTGGCAAGTCAGATGAAGCTTGAGAAGATGTCACGCCAACACGAGGGTCCTGGTGACAGAACCAGAGTCCAGAGAACCAATGGAGAGGGAAACAAAAGAGGAAAGAAAAGTGTTGGACAGACATAAAGAGTGGACATTAAGTACAATTGAGTCGTGTGTACTCTGTATACACAAATCAAGTGGGCCACCATCTGGGATATATTACTGCAAATTGCCCCTTCAGACATTGGACGAGTGTACTATGTACCGAGCTGAAAGCACTAGACGCGACTTGCGAGGTTGTGGTGATCCTTGTAAGCTGCAATCCAGGTTGTTCCCGTTGTTGGACTAACACTACACATATTATATATACGGTGGCGCGGTCGAACAGATTCATTGTCTCCCCACCCTTCACACGACACGAGCAGACTACAATTGCATTTCTTCTCATTGAGAATAACACTCGGTTCTATTGAATCTAGATCCCTATATGTATCAGAGCGTGAAGAACAACTGACCCTGGCCCCTGTCACATACCTGACCCTCTCAACCACCTGACCCTCTCGCTGGCCAATCTCTTCGAGACACACTTTGACACGGTCAGGGAAGCGATGCTCGTACAGTAAATATGTATGTAGCATACGCATGCTGGAAACGTCGAAAAACGTCCACGTTTTGCTTTACTCAAATACGATCGCAGAAACACGTATGTATATATTGCTTGTCAATTATTGTCTCGGTGGGAAGATCTCTCAAGGAAAGATTGTACATACCGGATCATCCGCACCACCACTTGGGCTGGCGCCCGAGTCCCTGTGGATCGAGAAGGGCCTCGTGAAACGGGTCTGTTGGCACAGTTGAAGATGTCGCGTGGGACTTTCGTCCCCGGAACGCCGGAACGGCGCTGGGGACGACTCTCACGAGCCTCAAACAAAAGAGGCCGCCGGCTGTACTGATGTGTTGCACAAAAGAGTGGGCGCAGCCGTCTGGCCACTGTTCTGTGCTTGTAGATGCCCCTATATACCCTGCGACATGATGGTTCGATTCGATTCCTACACCGGCCCGCCCTACTACACAGATGCTCCAGACCGTGCGACTGTTGTTCCCATCTTTCGTCAGCAGGAGGAGAGCCGTCATATCTTCAACTGACAACCGCAGACCCTGCACTCGTACGCAGTTTCCCTTGACTGTCGCCTACGCCATCACGGTCCACAAGAAGTCGCAAGGCAAGGCACGACACTCGATCGCGCTGTTGTGGACGTCTCTGCAAAAGACTTCTCGCGTGGGCTGTCTTATGTGGCTGTCTCGCGCGTCAAGGACGCTGGACGGAATCATGTTCGATGCTTCTTTCGATCATCAGTCCCTTTGTGGCAGGGTCACACCAGAGAGGGGTCCCCGTCGATTGGATGCCGTACGGCGCCAGGCTCATCATCTACCGGCGGATATGCAGATGAGGTTGATGATTAATATTGGAACTTGGAAGGTCCCTGAGCTGTGGGTTGCTTATCTGGGACGGCAACTTCAACTCGTGTCACAGTACGGAGTACGTCGCAGCATGTTGTCGGAAATATTCATGAAATGGGAAGAACTTTGACTCGATGGTAGGAGTTGGTTAGGGGTTTAGTTGGGGCTTCAGGTTAGGATCAAGTGTTAAGGTTAGGATTAAGTGTTAAGGTTAGGATTAAGTGTTAAGGTTAGGATTAAGTGTTAAGGTGGATTAGGCGTTATCTAATGGAATCTACAATGGGACGTGTACAAAAGAGGCAATCAGTAAATGTACCATCCAGGTGGCGGTTACATGTCTTCTTACCCTGGCAGTTGCAGTCCATCTAGGCCCCTCCTGTGCGATAATTCATGTCATATTGCGCCAGGCTCATCATCTGCCGGCGGATGCAGATGAGGTTGATTAGTTGGAATATCTGAGCCGTGGGTGGCTTCATCTGGGATGGCACCTTAGAGGACTCGTGGCATAGTACACTGCAGCCACATTGTCCGTAATGGGGGGACTTTTTACTTGATGGTTACATTTCTGTAACGTCTGTAACGTCTGTAACGTCTGTAACGTCTGTAACGTCTGTAACGTCTGTAACGATGGGTGCGGGAGACGCGTGTTTCACGTGTTCTGTATATTTAGTGTAAGTGTAGGATGTAGACCACTTGAATTGCGTCGCAGACTGGGGGGCCCTTCAGTTTTGCCTCGCCCTGGCACAGCTTCGCGTCACTGCATTATGTATTATCATACGCTCCGACATATGTATCGCAATTCGCCACCGTCAGTGCGGTCACGTGAATTCTCGGCACCGGGACCCTTCAGTCTTTACTACCTTTAGTCCCTTCGGACTTCCCATTTAAATCATTACCATCATGATCGTCATAATCATCAATGCCGCAAGATCCCACTCCCAGCTTCACTTCGCAGCGTCCTCCCTGACCCATCCATCTCGGGAAGCAGCCCCGACCCCAACACATCACCCAACACCCCCATCCAGCTCCCCTGACCCTCCAGCGCACTCGTCACCTTCTCCACCAGCCGGTCTATAGCCTCGCCATCCGTACCACTGACCTGCCATGCTCCCTGAACGTCCCAACTTCCCGGCCGCTGGCGTTGCCGATGGAACGTGCCCTGCCTCGTAGCCCCTCTATTCTGGCTTGAATGTCGTGCATCAAGCGGTCTGCCCAGGTCGTCAAATCGGTCCGGTAGGTCTTCAGTTTCCTCCCCGGAAGTTGATGCAGAATCGTCCTGGGAGTATTTATGGCGGCGAGTCAAGAGACGAGAGGACTTGGGATCGGGGCGCTTGTCTCTGTTGTCGGTCGAGTAGTCGTCGTGCTCGTCATCCCAATCGTTCTGAGGCCGTGTTGCATCCTCTTCCGACGCCTCAGCTTGTGCCCTGCGATGCCTTTCCATCGTCCGCGCACTCTTTGGCGAGAGGGGAATAAATACTACTGACTTGGAGGCTGTGTACGAATCCGATCCACTGCGGGAGCGATATGGCCAGTCTACATTATCTAGGTATTGGCGAAGAGAGGGAAAAAGTCAGCTCCGTATGTCTTTTGTAGCTGTAGACGTACTACCCGTTCCTTACTGCCAGGGTACCGAGGACGCACAATTGCCTTCTTCCCTTATAGGAGGTGTCTGGCTTCGGATTTGTTCACTCACATGGTCTGGTGGCAGTCGGTGTCCACCAGTCGGTGGCGGTCCGGCCGGCGGCGGAGGTGGTCCGGGAGACGTATCAGGCGGTCCAGGCGGATAGTCGGCTGGTCTGAAGCCTGCTTCAGACGGCATAGGTGGCGGTCCGGCCGGCGGCGGCGGTGGTGGTGGCGCGTATCCTGTGTAGTCTTGCGGGACGTATGGTTGGAATTCAGTACCACTCATGGGACGGCCGCCCTGTCCGCCGGGATAAGGTGTATAGTTGGCTCCGCTGGCCATGGGGTGATCGCCGGGTGTTGGGGGATAGGGAGGATAGTAAGCTCCGCCGGAAGCAGTCGGTGGCGAATGCGGCCGCGGGCCGGCATCGTCAAAATAGTCTCTCCTGGACGCTCCTTCATGGTCTATCGCACCAAGTTAGCGGGTTAGATACGGGCTTCATGTTTGCTACAATTCTGCGAGCAGAACGGGAGCAGTTCTTGACCGGATTATCACTCATAAAGGGGGTAGGGGTGGGACGCAACATACGTCTTCTGTCGTCGTCATTCCTCGACCTCGAACCTCTACTTTCTCTCCTTTCTTTGCCCATTCTGTCATGTCTGTCCTTGAAATCCTTGATACCAATCGCGGCGGCACCGGCAGCCGCCATATCTCTAAGCCTACTTTTGCTTCGTTTTCTTTCGTGCTGGTCGTCGTTCGAATCGTAGTCCGAAAAGGACCGGTCCCGTCTACTTCGTCTGCGTCGTTCACGTCGCCTGTCATCCAGATCAGGGTCAACTCCGCGTCTTGGAGCCACGTCGCTTCGGGAGTCGCTGTACAGGGGATCGTTTCCGTACTCAACTAGGCCTAGTTCAGGATCAGCACCGGCCTGTGAATAAGGGGACGGTACTATCGACCTTGATCTGCTGCGGTGCCTACTCCTGCTCAGACTTCTGTATCTTCCTCTGCTCCTGCTGTCGTGGCGAGTGTAGTTATCATCATCCACACCGCCCACACTCCGAGAGCGCGCTCGCTCCTTCTTGTCGTTGTGGCTCTTCCAGAGCTTGTTAGCCACCCCAGCCGCAGCGGCCACTCCGCCAATCTCGGCCACACGACGTAGTCGAGACTTGCTGCGGGAGCGGCTCTTTCCACTGGACTTGGATCTTGATTTTTTACGAAGGTGATTGATGATGCCAGCCGTGGCAGCAGTCCCTAGAGCAGCTTTGGCTGCCGTTGATATGCTGCGTCGCCGGCTCTTGCTTCGCACCACTCGAGAGGCGCCAGATACAGACCTTGAGTAGTCATCACCGGAGTGGTATCCTCGGGTACGACTTCGTCCGCGATGGGCTTCTTCTTTGTCAATTTTGTTTGACTGGAAGTACTGAGCAGCGCCTGCGGCCGCCAACGCTACAGCTCCGAAAGCGAGTCCCTTCTTCAGCAGATGATGATGGTCCGGCGACTCTGAGCGACCGTCCCCATATCGATCTCCGTAGGCACTATGGGCTCGGCGGGCTACTTCTGTACCCAGGGCCCCCAGTGCCGCGCCTGCAAGAACTCTCCGACCGCGATTCTCTGGCAGATCCCCGTAGGCATCACGACGACTACCAAGCAGCGCGGAAATTCCCGCGCCTGCAAGAGCGCCCTCGGCTAGGTACCTCTTGTGATGGGGGCTCTCGCTGCGCTCTCGCCGGACCGTCCGGCGATAATAATAGTCATCGTCATCACTATGATAGTCGTCGTGTCTTCGAGGTCGATGGTCGTAGCGAGCCATGGCATAATCGCGTTCTCGATCGGCCCGATGGTGTCCGACCTCTCGGCGGTCGTGATGATATTGGCAATCATCCTCGTAAATATCCCGCTCTCGTCGGACCATTTCGCGATTTTTCTCTCTGTCGTGAAGAACCACCACACCCGGGGACTGGCGCGGCACGATTATGGGAGCTGGCGCGGGCTCCTGCAGAAAGATTCTTTGCGGCTCGGTCGACTTTTGACGGATGATGACTGGTGCGGGAGGAGGAGACTGGGGGAGATAGTACTCCGTCTCCTTTCGATATCGTTCTACGTCGTGGCCGTGGCCATGGCCATGGTGATGGCCGTCGTCGAAGCGCTCCTCGGTCCTCGTTTCCACTCTCATCTCTTCAGCGGGACGTCCGTGGCGGGGGCGCCTTTCCCACTCCCTGTCCGTTTCCTTGGCCTCATACACGGTGATGCCGGACCTGTCCATGTCTCGGCGATGGTCAATAGTTGGCGAATAAGGGGCCCGCCCGGAGTATCTCGAGCGTCGATCGTCGTCGACATCCACTCGTTCGGTTCGTTCAACTCGTTCGAAGCGCTCGCTGTGTTTATCCGGCGCGACCTTGTATCTGGTGACTGTGGTCCGCCTGTAACGATCATCCTCCGAGTCGCTATCACGGGCGTATCTCGACATGGCGTAGGGTGCGGGCGGACCGACCCGTCGTTCTGTTAAGGGAGGCGCTTTGGTTTCGATTAAGGTTCAAGCCAATCAAGAACGGAATTATCTGTGCTCAGGGGGGATAGCACCAAAATCAGCAAGATCAACTGAGGAAGATGGCTAGAAGTTGTTAACTGTTGGAGTGACAGATCATCAGCCAGACATGAATAAAGGTCAAGGAATGTTGCGGCCGGTCGAGAGGGTGAGAGAGGCGAGGCGATATGTAATGACGAAACTGGGCTGTCAGGGGCCTCGCATTCATAAGAATGAGAATGGCTGGAGGCGGGGCAGTCAAGTTCGCGACGTGGACTCGGGTCGGCCGCCGCCGCCGCGCCATGGAGAGCATGTGAGCAGAATGTGGAGACGACTTCGTTCGGTTCGACCAATGGATCCCTCTTTCGCGCACAGTTGCCAGCGCAAGTTGAGCACAAGGCACGACGTCATCTCCCCAATCGTCGGCTCAGGAGCATTGTACAATCCCCGGGCCAAGTACAACTGAGTCATTTGATTTTCTCGGCTTCAGTGTTAGGCATTGTGAGGAATCGGATATGCATCCATACCCACCCGACCAAAAGGTCAGAACACTCAGCTGATAACCAGCTTAGAGCGGGATATATACGTAGGTACAGTGCAACGGACAGAGCGGTTACGGATGACCGTCACAGGCATAAGCACGATGACTCCTAAGACGGGCTGTGCTGGAGATGAGATCGAGGGACCTTACTGCTTTGTCAGGGGCTGAACAAGTGTACAAGAATGCACACAATCACTTAGACTACACCTTGTAGATAGACACAAATCATCGGAGCAAGGTCTACTCTGGGCGCTCCTAGCACACGTCTGTTCGCATTATTTCCTTACCCTCTCCGTTCTCCTTTCTGTCCGTCTTTGCTTTTTTGCATCCGAGACAAGCAATTCATAGCGTCATGTTACGTATCCGTGAATTTATTTTTGATGATAGGGTAGCTATAGCGCCTCGGTCAGTGACACACATTGCGCCACCGAGGTTGGTGTGTTGGTGTGTTGGTGTGGATCAAGCTTGAACTCGGTGGCTCTATTGAGAAAGCGCATGGAGAAGGAAGGCTTGGGAGTCGAGACACTGGATTTGTACCCATGTACAAACAAAAAAAAATCACGTCATTAATAAAGCCACCAAAGTGACTTGGAAATTGCCAAGCGGTTCTACGGAAAGGAAACCAGGCCAGACGGAGTTAAGTTACATACATATATATATATACATACTAACTAGTTACGGAGTACTTGCCAAAAAAAATGAGAAAAAGAAAATTTCGGTCGACAGAGACAGGGTTCGAACCTGCGCACGCGAACGTAATTGATAGCTGATGAGAGAGCTCATTCAAGTCAATCCCCTTGGACCACTCGGGCACTCTGCCTATCAAGACCTAGATTGCTGCAAAGTCTTGAGCAAATTCAAACTAATAACTACCTTGTCAGAACCTCCGTTGGCGTTTGGGTGGTTCACCAACTTCGACTATTCCGAGCAAACACGTTTGGACAACGTTCTCCTTGCACATCTTCGGCCATCCAATTCTACATAATCAAGTAGCAGTCAATTATGCTTCGCCAATTAATACGAACGAAAACACACAGCACAACGCGCCGAGCCCTCTGCCACGTCCACGAGACTGCGCCGGCACCACACGACAGAAGCTCACTTTGTCTTTGAGTCAACAGACTGACTGTGTCTTCCGATACACACGTATATACACACACATCACGCAATCCAGCGCCTCAAGCCATTCAGATAACAAGACTCTTCCGAAGCGGCACCTTCGCGCTACTCGGCCCAACAAAAACCTCATACCGCCCCTTTTGCAGCAGCCACTTCTGCGCGCCCGTATCCCACACACTCAAATCCCTCCTCGTCAACGAAAACGAAACGCGTGCCTTCTCCCCGACTTTGAGGAACTCCTTAGTAAACCCACGAAGTTGCTTCGCCTTTGTTCCCGGAATACGAACGTATAGCTGCGCCGCCTCCGCACCGTCCATGGCCCCTGTATTCGCAATCATGCACGACACGACCACGATTTCTTCCCACAGATCCTCCTGACCGCCGCTGGTGATGCTTCCCTGGGGCCACCTGCTGCGGAAGGATCCCAGCGGACCTTGCATCTTGATATCGGAGTAGTCGAACCGAGTGTAGCTGAGCCCGAAGCCGAACTCGTAGCGCGGCTGGATATTGTTGGCTTCAAAGTACTTGTAGTCCATGTATATGCCGGCCGTGTAGTCCGCCTGGGGATTTTTACTGCCGCCTTGTGTATGGGGATTGAGCAGCGCGCCGTAGTCAGATGGCGAGTGGGCGACCGTGTAGGGCAGTTTGCCTGAGGGATTAGAGTGGCCCCAGAGGAGGGACACGAGGGCTTCGCCGCTTTTCTCGCCGGGGAGGTGTGCGAACAAGAGAGCCGTGACGTTGGGGTGGTCTATGAAGCCATCGACAGTTCGGATGCCCGCGTTGTGGAGCACGACGATGGTGTTGGCGCACTGGTCCGCGATTCTTTTGATCAAAGTGTCCGTGTAGTCGTCCTGGAGATCTGGACGGTCCGTTCCCTCGGCGCTCCAGGCATTGCCAAAGACAATACAGGCTTCTGAAGAAGGCTTCACGACTGGCTTGCTGGAGCCGAGGTCCTGGTGTAGCGTGAAGCCGTCCCGGGCTGCCTTTGCCACCAGAGCATCCTGCGGGGACGAGAACGTCGCGGGTGTCACAGCGCCGGAACCGCCTCCGCTGTAGAGAGTTCCATTGGGTCCAATTGCTGTTGTCTTGGAATTGTCGACTCCTTGCACGGGCGCGAGGCCTACGCTCCACGACCCTGGGGGAGTGTCCTCTGCAGCAGACCACTTGGGCGCCGTGTTGGCCGAGTAGCCAAAGATGGAGACTGTCTTGGGGTTGCGCAACGGAAGCGTGTTTCTTACGTTCTTGACAAGGACGTGCCCCTCAATAGCCCCCTGAAGGATTGTCTGACCATCAGCAGGATCTCGTCCCTCGACAACGAGGTGAGACCCAGTAACAGGTTTTGGCATACCGATGCCGGGAGGACTGGGAAACCTTTTATCCTGTCCGACATGGTACCAAGCGGCGATAATCCTGTACCATGGTGTTAGCGAGATGGAAGGAAAGCCAACCCCTTTTGGTCAGAGAAAGAGGGAGACACGGACCTTGTAACCATGTCTGTGACTCGTGATTCCGCAAATGACCCGTTTTGAACTGCCTGGATGAGGTTCTTGTCCCAGGTTGCGGCGTTGGGCATCCCCATGTCGAGCCCGCCAGTTGCGTACTCCAGGCCACCGTACAAAGCGCCCCAGTCCGACACGACGAATCCCTACATGAGGTGAGCGCGATTCGCATCACCGCGAACTCAACCGTGGAAGAAAACAAGAAAAGAGCACCAAAAAGCAATGGAGACAGCGTACTCGAAAGCCAAGTTCCCCCTTCAGAGCCCCATTCTGAGCCATATCACTGGCACACGTATACGTCTGATTCACTCGCTGGTACGAGCACATGACGCTCGCAGATCCCGCCCTGACAGCATCCTGGAAGGGCCTAGAGTAAGTAAGCACGCAAGTCAGGACTTTGCTCAGAAACAAAACGCCGCCATCCTCCCCCGCCCATCATGAGAAGTAGCCTACCAAAGGAACACTTCGTGCAAAGCTTTGTCGTCAATGTTAGTAGAAACAGACGCCGTATCGCCAGAAGGGCTCCTCTGCAACTCCTGCTCATTCCCAATGTAATGCTACCGGGCATAACATCCCATCGAGTTAGATCCGTCCAATGGGGCTGCCACGCTCAATGTTTCTTTCTTTGGGAAGATGAGATATCGCTTACCTTTGTGCTAGTCATGACATTGGCGGACTGAACGCCCAAGACAGTCTGCGCAGCCATAACCCCGGATAAGTAGACGTCCGCTGAGGCGCCTTCCCAGTTCCGTCCACCCTTGACGACAGACCATGCTGGTCCAACGACCGGACCGAGCAGCACATTGACGCCTTTTCTCTTGAATTCTCCGCCCATGGCAGCTCCACGGTCTAGCGCCAAGTTTTTGTTCCAGCTGTGGTTTTTTTTTTCTTTTTTCAACGCAGGCGTGACACGTGTTAGCCGGAGCTGGGCTGAGTATCCATGTATTATGTATACATATAGTCACTCGGATGGCATAGCTGCAAGCCTGCAAGGGAAATTCCCCGGAAGGATACGTGTACATACCTCGCCCCAACGTGAATTCCGCTCGCAAATCCGCTAACGTTGTCCGTCGCCCGAAGACCCTGTCCCGCATCGCTGAGGCATAAGCCCGGGAAGTTGACTCTAGGGATGGCGGGGATGTTGCCGGAGCAGCCGTTTGGAAGAGATACGCCGCCCGTTAGGCTGACCTAGATTAATCATTCGCTATAGGCAGGACTACCAAGACCAAGGCCTTTTGACTTTTTTTTTTTTTCTACACAATTTTCTTTGAGGGGACCTACTTCTGGAATCTGGGCTTTTTTTTTCTTTTTTCTTTCCATTCATATGGGGATGCTTTTAGGTTCGGGGACGTAACGTACCTTCTCCTCTAACGTCATCTTGTCAACCATTGCTTGGGCTTTTCCATAGGAGACGGCCCAGTCATTTGCAGTGGCATCCCCTACCCCTACAACAAGGTGTCAGTTTTGCTTCAAATTCCTCCAATTCACGATGGCAGGGGGTTGAAATTTGAATCATAGGAAGCAACCAGCAAGAACACGCACGAGGGGATCTGGCGCCATGACCTGCCGGTAGACGAGCCAGCAGCGCTAGAACAAGGACAGGGGAAGAAGCAGCTGAGATGTACATGGTAGCGTCTTTTCGATGAACTACCTCCTACAAATCGGATTGAGGGAGGAGGCGGTCGAGACGTGGAGAACAGATATGCTCGTCATGTATAGTTATACATTGTGAGAGAGAGAGAGAGAGAGAGAGAGAGAGAGAGAGAGAGAGAGAGAGGGGGGGGGGGGGAGCACACCAGCCATTCTCGGCCTTTCGTGAATTACTGATCACAATGACGCCTCAGGAGATGCCAGCTCGAAGTAATCCATTGGTAATGAATGTTCCTGCAGCAAACCTATCTGAAGGGGCGCCGGGCATGACGTCTGCGTGATGCGTGGGATGCCATGCAAGTCTGACGTTTTGTGACGTGGATGCGAGGCCGCGGCTGGGTGTACGAATATAGATGCAATAGGTACGGAAACACGCACGGGCAGCTTGTAGCAGGTATGAACAATACACTGCGTTTGCAGATGCCAGATGCGCATATAGCATATTCATTTCGGGTGTACTCGGCTTAATTTGGACGCATGTAGGCGGTGATAGTGACATACACACATATATGTACTGCATACGTATGAACAACTTGCAACAAAATTACACGTGCACATACTGTATACGCTATGTAATACACTTGGACATACTCTACTTGTACACATATACATACCAGACAGTAGTACAACTTACAAGCGCACTTGACCACGCATATGTATTTCAACACACAACACACCTGCATACAGACATCATTATATTATATATTCAACGTTACCCCCCCCCCCCCCCCCCCCCCCCACACACACAACACAAGAAAACCAGCTAATCAACTATTAAGCACATCACACATAAGAATCCAGGTCCTCAAAGTCCCAACCCAAATATATATATATACATATATATATAAACAGGATTCAAAAGATGAAAAGTACGCCATTATTAGTCATATATATTCCCATGCTAATCAAATCCAACATGCATATAAAGAAGAAAAACAAAATATGCATATAAAAACAAACTTGAGCTGCTTTTGCTTTCCCACGACGTGGCGTCGTCTCTTTTGCTCGCAGCTCCAAAAAGTCTATCCCTGTGCTCTCTATTCCATGCAATGCCATGCAATGTGTGCATCTAGCCAAGTCGAGAACAAACGACAGAAACTCCACTCTAGAATGCGACAAGTCCATGCAAAATCGCTCAAACAGGCGATGGTGACTCCCAGTCAGAGGCCTCGGAGCTCTCCGACATCTCTGCCTTCTTGACTTCAACCCAAGGACGAACGGGGTTGCCCATCCAGCGTGTGCCAGAGGGTAGGTTCTCGCCGCGCATAACCAACGACGAGGGTGCAATTGTGGTGCCGGCGCCAATAATAGTTGCTGGCAGGGCGATGGAGCGCGGGCCCAGGGTGGCGCCGGCGTGGAGGACGACGGTATCGAGCCGCATGATGCGATCGTGGAAGAGATGAGTTTGTAGAACGGCGCGGCGGTTGACGGTGGCGCCATCGCCAATCTCACAGAGTTCGGCTTCGGGCAGATGGTGGCTGTCGAGCCAGACGCCGTGACCGATCTTGGCTCCGAGCGTGCGCATCCACCACACGAGTAGCGGCGTGCCGTAAAAGTTGTTAATCATCCACGGCACTGCCAGCGACTGGATAAAAGTATCGGCCAGCTCGTTGCGCCACACAAACGAGCTCCATAGAGGTCGATGCATGCCGGCCGTGATGCGCGGCGTCAGAAGCCACTTGACGGCCGTAGTCAGCGCGAGCGAGAGGAAGCCCGCCGAGAAGATCATGGCAGGCCCCGCGAGGATGGCTTGCCACCAACCAAACGTGTTGAGAATCCACATGTAGGCTGTGGCGATGACTGTGGCCATCATCCCACCGATTAGTAGCGGCGTGATGCGGCACAGCTCGATCAGTCCCCGAAACACCATCAGTCGCGTTGGCGGCTTGAATGTAAGAGAGTCGTCCATCTCGATGTCCTGCTTTCGCGGTAGCGAGATAGCCGGCCGGCCAAGCCACGACGAACCGGCCTCCATGTCGTGCGGCGCCGTGCCGAGCACTCCGATCAGCGACTGCGCCGGGACATGCACGCCGGCCTCGACGATGCCCGAGTTCCCGACAAACGCCTTTTCACCCACCGATGATGGCCCGATCCGAATCGTGCCGCGACACAGCACAAAGGGCGACAGCGCCACGTCGTCGGCCAGAAATGCCGCGTCCTCAACTTTGAGAAGCGACGGGATCGCCAAAATCGTCGACGCCTCGACATGCTTGCCAATTCGAGCCCCAAGCATGCGCAGCCAAGTTGGCGTTAGAAGGCTTGCATAGATGGGGAACATGGTGGTGCGCAACTGCATCATGATGCCGTGTGTCAACCAGGCCGCCCACGCGGCCGAGCTATGCCACGAGTAAGAGCCAGGACGGAGGAAAAGGCTGGCGAAGCGCACAAGCATGACGCTCATTGCCACGTAGAGAATCATGCCAAAGACGAAACCGGGAGCGGCGGCCTTGGCAATTCCCAGAATAAACTCGTGGAAGTCGTTGTAGTTGCGGACCAGGAGCGGCGTTAGAGCCAGCGTCGGCACGGTAGGGATAATGGGCATCAAGTCGAGAATCAACAACGTCAGCGTGTATGAGATGCCGGTCATGAGCCTGTCCTCGGTCATGTAGGCCTTCTCGTCCGCAGACGGCGTCACGTCAGGGCCCGGCACGATGCCCTCCACCACAGTGCCACCCTCCACGGTGGCATAGGGCTCGATAGCGGCGCCGGGCATCAAAAAGGATCGATGGCCGACGACGGCGCCCTCACCGACCGTGATGAAACCAATATGCAGGAAGTCGCCGTCGAGCCACCACCCGGTCATGTCGACTTCGGGTTCGACCGAGCAACCATCACCAAAGCTGGCCAGCCCTGTCGTGGGCGGTAGGCCATGAAGCTGGGCGTCCTTGCCGACATGGCAGCCCAGCATTCGGGCGTAGACACGCACCCATGGCGTTCCAGCGATACCCGCAAGGTTTCCCATGCCAGCGAAGCGCTCCGCACCCCAGAGGCGAAGATGCGTACCACCACTGCGCTGGTACGTGCCGGGCTTGATGCCCCAGGTCAACAGACGAGCCCCCAAGGCCGTGGTGATGAGACGACCGGGGAAGGTCATGAAGACGACCCAGATGACCGCAATCGCCCACCAAGGCAGCAGGCGAACGGCCGCCCAGCTGTTGGGGTCCAGACGCAGAGCGAAAAATCTCTTGGTGACCGACACACCGGCGAGCCAACGGCCTGAATTAAAGGTGATTTCGCAGAGGAGAATGCAGGCCTGAACAAACATGACCCAGCGAGCGGTGGGCTTGACCAAGCGGTCTTCTTGCTTCGTGCCGGCGAGGTCGTCGACACGCGCCGCCATGGCTGATAGGATGGGGTACTCGTAGATGTCGGCCACGGACATGGTGGGAGCGCGCTGCCGCAGTTGCGACACGAGCTGCGCTGCCGCCAAGCTGGTACCGCCAATGTCGAAGAAGTTGGAATCAGGCGCGGCGGGTACGCCAATAACTCGGCGCCATTGCTCGGCGAGCCATGCCGTGGTCCCGTGAATGGGCTGGGCATCGACGTGGGACGAGGCGGGCGGCGGCCAGGGCAGCGCCTTTCGGTCGACCTTACCCGATGTCCGTACAGGAAGATGATCGACGGTGACCAGCATGGGGATGAGGGTGGCGGGCAGCAGGCGACGAAGGATACCGCGGTCATTCGCCTGGGGCGCCGCGGTGCGCACCACATAGCCCACGAGCACCTGGTTTCCCGTCTCGCTTCGCCGAATCGTGGTCGCAGCCGCATTGACGCCGGGCAGTGACATGAGAGCGGCATCAATCTCCCCGAGTTCGATTCGGCGGCCGCCCAGCTTGATCTGTTCGTCGTTGCGGCCAACAAAGAAAAGGCCCTCCTTCTCCGCACGCACCAGGTCGCCGCTTCGATAGGCACGCTCGCCTCCAAAGCAAGCTGCGGGTGCAAACTTGACGGCATCTTTTTCGACATCGAGGTAGCGCGCCATGCCCACGCCGCCGATGACCAGCTCGCCCTCCTCCCCCCATTTGACCGCATTGCCTTCAGTATCGACGACGGCGAGCTTCCATCCGGCCAGGGGCAGACCGATGGCGACCGGCTGTCCGGTCACTAGCGGCGCGGCGCACGCCACCACGGTCGCTTCTGTGGGGCCATATGTGTTCCACACGGAGCCGACCGTGTTAGTAAGCCGGGCCGCTAGTTCGGGCGGACAGGCTTCTCCGCCAAGAATGAGCAGCCGCAGACCTTTGAGGGCCTCTGCGGGCCACATGGCGGCCAGTGTCGGTACCGTTGACACAACCGAGATGTGTTGCGCTGTAAGGAATGTGCCCAGGTCGGCCCCGGCTTTGACAAGCGCCCGCGGAGCCGGGACCAGGCAGGCACCGTATCTCCACGCGAGCCACATCTCCTCGCATGACGCATCGAACGCGACCGAGAGGCCGGCAAGAACACGGTCACCAGGCGCAAGCGGCCTGCTGGGCAGAAAGATTTTGGATTCGGCATCGACAAAGGCTGCGGCGCTGCGGTGGGAGACGGCGACTCCCTTTGGTTTGCCGGTTGAGCCCGAGGTGAAGATGATCCATGCGTCGTCCTCCAGTCCCGGTTTCCTGTCTCCTCCGCCGTTGGAGGGGTTAACACAGGTCAGGGTGGCGTTGTCGGTGAATACGGCTGTGACACTGGCTTCTTCCCAGACCAGTTGGGCACGCTCGTCTGGGTCGTCCACATCGACGGGGACGTAGGCGGCGCCGGCAGTCAGAACGGCAAGGATGCTGATATAGAGCTCTAATGTGCCTGATGTGACTCGAATGCCGATCCGGTCACCAGCGCAAACGCCAGCAGCTCGAAGTTGCTTGACACGGTGCGCGATCTGGGCGGCTAGCTCTGTGTAAGTCAATCGATCTGTGCCGTTGTCAATGGCCAAAGCCTTTGGGTGAGTAGCCGTGGTGCTGTCCAAAATGTCCACGAGGGTACGGGGAGAACCACAGTCGTCGACCGAATACAGAGCCAGGTCGTCTTTTGAGTGTGGTTGACTCATGATTGCAGACGTGTGAGAGATCAAAACATCTAGACGCGCTCAGGATATCGTGAACCGGCTGGATATACAACAATTTTGAGCGGAGCCCGCGGCCGATACAATGCGAAGCAAAAGCCGTGATCCTTTGACTGACAAATGGGCTGAGTAGGAGAGAGAGTGACAGAAATCCGAGATGGGAGACTTGAGATCCGGCCAGCTCTTAAAGTCCTCGAGAATGAGAGTCGTCGACAACCACACGTCTTGCTTTACTATGCGGACTGAGGATGTGGAGAGACGTATGAAGTCGCAAAAAGACAAACGGATATAGATATATAACGGGTAATTTGCTTGTAAGACACCTTCTCCGCGCGGCAAGTAGACGGATCGGAAGGGAAAGAAATGCTCGTGGAGAGCCAGCCGCTGGCCAACATGAAGAGACCAAGTCGGCCTTGTATGTCTCAAGCCACTATATATCTTTCCGAGCCGTGACGTCCAGATGGGAAAGGCTGACATGAAAACGCAAGGTAAAAGGCATCATGCAATGAGATATCCAATGCTCGCATAGTCCAATAGAGACCAGAATCTCGGTGTTCTAGTCATCGGACGACATGCGGCGGCATCTGCTTACGCTGACGGGTAGCCCTCGATGGGGACCCGGATCCTTCCATATGTCATGCTGACCAAAGAGCTCTGGGAACCAGGTTGCATGGCAATAGTTTATGCTGAACAGAGACTTCGACCTTTGCAGCACAGAGCCACGGCTGGAGTGTCGGTCCAATGCGTCATATGGCAGGGCACGCCCCTCCACGTATGCAGTTACGATGGTGAATCTTCTTCATGTATGACGATAGAAAGAGACAGGTTCCTAGCTTGTGCGTGCGGTAACCCGGTGGATCGCACGAAGAGGGTAATTACGCAACCAATGGACGATTTAGTAACGAAGAGCAGGCGACCGGGTATGTACAACTAGAAAGGACTGCACTGGAGTACGGTGCCGGGGGTATGGACACGGGGGCGTGTAGGTAGGTTGAGTTGTGGTAAGTGAACCCTTGCGCGTGCTGTGAGTCTGATCCAAGTGCAACTGTACATTTGTGACTATGTGATGTTGCAGCAAGTAGCGCCAAGGAGCAACAAGTACGAGCGGTTCGTGTGTTTCACGTCCCACCGGCGTAGGTGCATTGGAACGCCCGCGGCGGACGTACCAGCGGACGTACCAGCGGACGTACCAGCGGACGTACCACCTCTGGACCAAGCAAAGACAGCCAAGTCCCGGACTGTTGTTGTACGTGGAGACATCAACCTCGTAGATGCAGCATGAAGTGGGACCCAACATCTGAAGCGTGCCCAGATCAGTAGGTATCAGTCGACATGGGTTGGCTCGGCCAAGCCGTGACGTGGATAAACGTTCAGATATGGCCAGGCACCCAGCACTGCGAATGGTGCCAAGTTCAGCTCCGCCGAGCTGACCCCTCATGAAGCTTGAGGGGCTAAAAGCTAAATCAAAGTGACCGTTTCCATAAGTGTGCATCTCGAAATGCGAGTAGTGTCAGTAGTGAGTGCGACTTGATGGGTGTGTGCGAAGGGAGAGCACGAAGAAAACGGTTCTCATGAGATATGTACCACGGTCCACGTTTGTTCTCGGGCTCTAAACTCATCCGGCCCAGATGCAGGGTACGTCCGGCCCCGTGCATTGAGTAGCAGGTAAGGGAGGTGTTGATTTGCGCTGCATTCGGTCCATTGTTACACTCAATGAACGTGAGAGGTAACAAGACGATTGATGCGTGCGTACGCTTCCCTCAAAGGCGGGATAGACACGCAGAGGTTTACGCTAGGCCGTTCGAGAGACTACCAAACGACAACAGACGATGAACAGACTCAGACTCAGTCATAAATCGAACGGGAGACAAGAAGAGACGGCGCTAAAGCATTCATCGTGACATGACATGATATGTCATGACATAAGGTGGCATATAACGACGCAGGGTGGAACGAACCTCAGCCCTCCAACCAGCAAAGCTCAGCTCGACAGACTAGGTACGCGAAAAGGAAAGAGGCGGCCAATGCGAGCGGGTGCAAGAGCAAGGCGACCGGCAGCTGCGGCCTGCGAGAAGCTAGAAGAGCGGATGGAACTTGGAAGTCTTGGATCCAGGATGGGTTGTTGGCGGAAGAATCTTGCGCCGCCATCTTGCGCCGACAAAGGGAGGAAGGTAGGTACCTAATTTAGCACTGGCTGACAGTTGCTGCTGGGCGACAAGACCCACCTCATGTCTTGCAACGTGGTAGGTATGTACATTACTCTGTAGGTAGGGAAAGGGTGAACGGCCCGTGACGGCGCACTGAGGCTCTTCAGGTCCGAGACGATGGCTTCATCTACGAACCTGGATGCCGAGCAGCTGGCGAGAAGACAATGAGGACTGTGGCCAGGGGGGTGGGGGCCAGAATGCGGCTCAGAATGGCGGGCGTTCGGGAAAAGCAGATGTGAAGGACTGACATTGCGCGAGAACTGTTGCTGACCAGTGTTGTTGAGACTGGCTGATGCGGGTTGCCGAGGCGTATGGTGGATGACTCTTGTCGATGACGCTGGCTGATGAATGAATGAGCGAAAATGAGAGATCGTGTGTAACGCACAGGCCCTTGAAGCTGGGAATTTCGGGATGGTTGGATTGGAAATCGAAGGAGTCAAGTAGGTAAGAGTACAGAGTACTCCGTACATGTAAAATGGCCAAAATTTGCCTGTCGTTGGAGGAGGACATTTGACACGGCACTGGGCCATGCCGCCTTGGCACCAAGAATATGTAGGTACATAGACTAACTACCTGGTAGGCAGGAGGCAGGAGCCGCCCGGGGGTCCTTGCCCCAGACTACATAGTTGTACATACCTACACGGCGGCACTTACTGTAGGTACCTGAGGCGTGGATCACCGGCCGCCGGGAGATTGGAACGACGCCACAGAAGCCTACACAAACGACTTCTCAAGTTCTCATGAACGACATCTCGTCAGCGTGAGCTTCGCGAAGAGTCGCCCACGCCGACTTGGACATTCGATTGAAAGCACCCGTCTAATTGAAACTCGTCACAACTTGGACAAAGCCGTACATACCCCCATTGGCTACCAGTCGGGGGGGAGAGGAGTGACACACGCACCCACCCACCCACGGCCCGTCTGCCACGACGGCATCCCATGTTCTTCAGCCCGTAATCCTGGGGACCGCCCTTGGCATCTAACTTGCCCAGCATCACAGGTGACAGGAGTCCAGGATCCCCAGACAGGGGGCGGGCATAATGCCAAGTCCATGATCCATCGGTGGACCACGGCACGAACGACGTGAACATCCTCGCACGCCTTTGCATTTGCATCGTGAGCTTCCCGCTTGATGTGCAAGCCGCCGTCGCGCTTTCGAATTGGGGGCGTCGCCATCTCATGATTCTCATCTGCAGCCAGCACAGTGATGATTACGGGAGGGGGCCAAAAGCACCAGAACGCCACGCCAAGTTCTCCGCAAAGCTGGAGTTTTAATGTCCAGCCAAGGTCGGCTCCGCGGACCGGTAACAAACTTCAGAGAAGCCTACTCACATTCTGTCTTGGTGCATCTCTGCCGAGTCTGGGCTGCTGCACATGTTGCCTTGGCCGTTTGCTGCGTGGAAATTGAACCGCGCCGCCGGGTCCAATCTCGTTGGTCCGTTTCGGCAAGTACCTGATATGTTGTGCTCTGTGCAACAAGGTCACCAGCTATGGCTTTGGGTATGGCTGCTTCCAGAACCTAGTGTCCCGGGTTTTCTTCACGAAAATGAACCACTCCCGCTCCTGACATCGGTTACTAAATACGGACTGTGAGCCACATGGTGGCTTCATCAGTGCGATGTGCTGCTACAATGCTGCCCTATGTTGCCACATGTTGCCATGTGTTGCAACTTGCCACGTAATGTGAGCTGCATGCTCTTAGCAACTGAACACCCCTCCACGCTGCCAAGTGATCCATCGCGGTTCGTTACTACCCCGTCACGGCAGGGTTGCTCAATATCCCGACTCGCAAGCGAGAGGTATGTACGCCACGGCTAGGAACTCCCACGTGAGACGGGTTTGGGGGATCGTTCTCGTCCCGACAAAGCATCTACAGACACCATACAGTAACATGAGATTGGCCCAACAGCGAAGTACAGTGAAGCCACATTTGGTGATTTAAACCGGCCTGTACACCACACGTCTCAAAGGTTTCTTACTTCTCGTGTGCCCTTCTATTCCTTGGTTGTATCATTCGGTGCAATTGCCACTTTAGGTTCTTATACTGTTGTCGCATGCACGGCTACCCGCGTGAGCTTTGTGCTCCTGGCTTGCGCGTCGCCCATCTGGTCTTCTTCTCCGGAATATCTGCCTGTCGTGAATTCGTGTGCAGCAAGTCGAAGGTTTTCGGGTGCGGTACGTTTCAATTGTCTAGCTTCC
The DNA here is from genome assembly GCA_018360055.1 of Claviceps monticola. Taxonomy (NCBI): domain Eukaryota; kingdom Fungi; phylum Ascomycota; class Sordariomycetes; order Hypocreales; family Clavicipitaceae; genus Claviceps; species Claviceps monticola. Next base: position 24,099 of record SRPP01000337.1, read on the forward strand.
TTCCATTCTCAAATCTTTGTCCCTGTTCATGCATTATGCCGCTCGATGAATCGCTGGAGGCGTGGGACTAGTATTTGCGTAAATCATATCTTCCAAGTCTTCCACGTTTTATCCAAGACTCCATCCAAGCATCCTCATCGCGTTATTTTCTGCTGCCCTGTCTCCACAGTCTTTCCGTGAGTACCTCTCTATAGATTTGTATACGTATACGTAATCCCGGGGTAGTCAAGCCGCACAATAGCGCGCGAGGGAGCCCATGGGGGTGTGAGGAGGGGACACTGTAGATTGGTCTGTCTGCGATCGACTTGGAGACTGGCGGTTTTCAAGCATCCTTGAGACAGCCTCGTTAGCCGGACAAGCTTTCAGCTCAGGCTCCATGGAGTAATAATTTTCGCCGCCGGCATCAAGTCGAGAATTGGTACGTGAGCAGAGGCTTATGTACATAATGCAGATGTCATCATGTTCCGGCTCTGCATTTGATTTGCATTGCTGCGTCTCGGAGCCAGTTCTCCAGCATCCAACAGTTCCAACTCGACGCCGGACGCTGGGCCACTTCCGGCAGCACGTGATCCAACACTTTACACATGCCTAGGTGTCTAGGTAGTCTGACGCGTACATGTACAGTACATACTCCGCGTGTACCGGTATTTGTACGCATGTCTTGGCAGGTCAATATGTATTTAGGTACAGAGTATACCTGACCTATTAGTTAGATACTTCAAGGGACTTCCCAGTTCCGGCACTCATCAGTCATGTGATATACCGTAGAGACCTAGGATCCGCCTCAGATCTATCATCTGGGATTCTGAATAGACCTGTCAACGCACATCTTCGGGGCCGATCTGAGAGTGTGCAACTCAAATCCAACAAATTCCAGCACCAGTAAGATCGCTGCCAAGACAATCAACGCCTCCCCACCTTGCCAAGTATCTTCATCCCATCAAGCCAGAAGCCGATGCCCCATCAACATCAGCTTTTGGCCGCTGACGTGTCCTGCATGCACCTACCAGGTAGCCTTCAAGCAGCTCGATGGAACCTTGATCTCCGAATCTGATTTCAAATCATCGCGAATGGCTGTCAATTGATGCGACACGAGACACACGGCGCAGACCCTGGAATCTTTTCTTACCAAAAAAAAAAAAAAAAAAAAGAAATGGCGAAATTACGAAGAGAGAAGGGAGGGGGTGCCGGGGAGAGAGGGACATGTTTCTCCTGTCCCGTCTCGCCTACTCCGTATGCCGTATGTAGGTGTCGTATGTATCAGCCCCAAATAGCTCGAAAATCACTTCGGCGGCGCGCAACATTGTAGCACTCCTTTCGGCTTGCACCCGCCAAAACACGAAGGTGCCTGATTGGTGAGGAACTTCCTGAGCGGTGGCACATCAATTACGCGAGGCCAAACCTGATGGCCGCTTTATTTCTCTTGGCGCCACATTTTAAAGGAGTGAGTATGTATTTCATGGGATACCTAACCTTGCGCGTGCGACCAAGCACAATAGGCAACCTGCAACTAACACACCCAACTCTCTAATAACTTGCGCAAACCCAGCTTCGGCCATCGCTTTCCTCCGAGTTCATCGTCTTTTTTTTTTTTTTTTTCGGCGCCATGGATGTTTCTATAGATGCTCCCGCCTGTCGCCCGCGAGCGTTGGTGTATCGTGGCCCGGCTGGCCATGGCGATTTGTCCGAGGCTGTCGCGCAGCTATTGGAGTCGTCGCCCCGCCGTTTTGAGGTGCAGTTTGCTGGTCCCAAGGAAGCTGTTGATGTGACGAGAGAGAGCTTGGCCTCTGTGGAACTATATGCTCAACCTGGTGGTCCTGGTATGTACATACTCTGTATCCTTGTCAAATCAAGGGCCTTTGGCAACGAGTTTATGAAAGTTATCCTTGATGCCTACATGGCGAAACTTTGTTTCATCACATTGTCTCTTAGTATACATGGTGGTCATCAAGCTTGACTCATGAGGAGTTTGTTTCGGATGGGGGTTATTTCATCGTGCGTTCTGTTTGTCTTCCTCGCCCTGCATTTTGTTGACTTGTCTACGGTTTTGTTGCGTGTCAATGCCTCCTCGACGATTGTGCAATTTGTACCCTTATTTCGGATTTCTGCAAAGTACATGCATATGTTTCACAGCTCTTGCACGAAGAGGAATATGTTCTCTTCTCTTTCCCCTTTTCCTCGCAAGCTGTTAGTGACTAACATGGGAAACCTCTCCCTTGTCCCGTCAACATAGACCTGGAATATGCTTGGGAGCAGACCAAGTCGTATACCCCCGCTCTTCGGGAGTTTGTTTCTCGCGGAGGCCGTTACCTCGGCTTCTGCCTTGGAGCCTACCTGGCAGGTTACTCGCCAGGTTTCGGACTGCTTCCCCAGGGCGCCGACACAGACTCGGAATGTTGCCAAAGGGGCGCTCAGGTGAAGAACGACAAGGACACCATCATCCAGGTAGACTGGAATTTCTCTACCGGGCCTCATGCGGGCAAGATCTTGCAGGACCAATGGATGTTTTTCCAGGAGGGCGCTGTCATAACTGACTTTGTCGACACGGACGATTCCATTGTTCTCGCTCGCTATTCCAAGAGCGGTCGTGTGGCTTCGTCCCTGAGCAAGTACGGCGAGGGCTGGGTCGGTTTGATCGGCCCTCATCCTGAAGCCTCTGAGGACTGGTGTAAGTCTATTCGTTGCCTCTTTCTCTTCCTAGCTGCCCTTCTGCGCCTACGAGAGCACCGTGCTGCCGAAGTGAGCACTTGTCCGCACTTTCAAGTTTCAACATGTACTGATGACGATGCCAATTCACGCAGTCAGCTCCTGCAACATCAAGAGTCCTCACGGGTTGAGATTCGAGATCGGGTACGATCTCATCGAGGCTACTATGACAGGGGGCCGGAACGTGACCAAGTGTCACTGTGACGACTGGCCCGCCAGTACACACCAGACCAAGAAGTCGCGGAACGTATTTGGCAAGATGTTGGGAGGGAAATAGCTCAATTTCCAGGTTATATTGCGGAGAATTCCGATGATAATCTCGTATCTTTGCCTTCCGTGGTTTAATTTTAACGTTAATGGTCCTTTGAATCTTTATCTCATGTTGTGACAGTCGTGTTCTATTTCCGTCTCTGTCTCAATCCTCTTTTTGCTTCTTGGCTTTTTTGCACTTATTAGTTATGAACGGGACATTCACAATGAAAGCACAGATCTCTGTTCCGTCTTGATTTTCAAAAAGGATTGAGCGTCATGTGTCCTCGCGCCAAGTATGGGTTTAATTAAACCTTGTTGCACGCAGGATGCCATCCGAAATGCAAACAGATTGTACGAGATCTTGAAAGACGCCTACATGGCCCATGGCGCGGGCCATAGCAATGGAACATCAATGAACATCCTCCAAGTCTTGGTTGAATTGATCTACATATGTACCAAGGTCCAATTGTATCCAATATGTAGTACATACTACTATGTACATACGCACTTTGCTTAAAAGGCAACTTGCAGGCCACCTCATGCATGCGGGCAAGAAGCTGCTGGACCCCCGCCAGATCGCCCGTCCTACCTAGGTACCTACACCTTACATACATAGTTAGTTACATACATAGTTACATACATAGTTACATACATAGTTACATACATAGTTACATACATAGTTACATACATAGTTACATACATAGTTACATACATAGTTACATACATAGTT
>SRPP01000338.1:0-27710 GCA_018360055.1 Claviceps monticola
CGCAATACGTGGTTTGAGGCGACCTTCCTATGTGCATACATATAAGTCATCTCCTGCTCCTCTAGATCATGCAGAAGCTCAATCATTGAACATGTGATGCTTTACAATCGTTTTCCTCACGTTTTGACCGTGTTTCGGTGAGGGGACATTCCCCAAGAAAAGTGTCCCTTGGGACAGGACGATATTGCAGTCCCCTCCCGGGATTGGGACTGTAGATATTTGTCCGGGACGTCCCAAGGAGCCGTCGGGACGTCCCGGGACTACACATTTGTGAACACTGATCATAACTTCAACACCAGACGCCAAAATACCACAGTCTTGACTCAAAGATCAAGCTCGACAGACGCTAAGATGAAAAAAGGCCTTCAACTTGATATTTCCAAAACTCCTGACCCCAAACAGAAATGGACCATGCATCATACTCTTAGATTGAAAGCATCTCTTGTATGCGCTGCTTATTATACCGTCACCAGATCAACAAGGCTTGACCATTTAGTCTTCCATATAAGGATCAAAATTGGGAATCTGCGACAGTATTCGTTAGCAATGGAACAACAAACCCATGGGTGCACAAAGCATTGGAAGCAAAGAAGGAAAGACAAGAAAACTGAAGTACAAACTTACCCTCTTTCCGATAGCCTTTTCCAAGTACTTTGCGAAATGAGCATCTGAGATCTTGGGCTCCGTCCCCGTGTTGACAAACGCCCGCACCATGCGGTCACGCAGCTCAAGAGTGGGAAAGCCATTCCAATCCACGAGCGCGCCACGCACCCACTTGTGCTTGTCATTTTTTATATTCTCATCCGAGAGCTTTCCAAAACGAAAGGCGTGTGTTCCAGCCCCGTCCTTGTGATACACAAGTTTGACATGGGCACCTGTTAGGGGACGGTGTCAGCTTCGAAGTTATATTGACCACCCAAGGCTAGAGAATGAGAAGGAGAGAAAAAAAAGGGCAGAAAGAGAAAGGCGAGTTCATACCCTGGAAACGAACATGCCTGCCTTGCGTTCGCGGCATGTGCCTGATGTAGCCATCGTGTGCAGATGCAGCGACGAGTCTGGGATAGCCTTCGCCGTTCTTGACCACGACGACGGCATTTTCCCATTCATGACGATGTCCGGAAGCAATACCTGCAACGTGCTGCAGGCCGACATCTTTCTCAAAGTAGTGTTCATACCTGCGCAGATACGTTAGTATCGTAATCTTTCTTTTTTTGTTCACTTTCCCTTTCTGCACTAAAATGAGTGTCAAGACTTACATGTATGCGCACCACCCATTGTTACACCGAGAACGCACATAGACATTTTGATTTTTCAAGTGCTTCTTCTTTCGGCATCCGCCAGAGAGATTTGTCTGGTAGGAACTCTCCAGGCCCGTGGCCACGTTGCCCTGGGCATCAATAGCTGGCACATTATAGCAGCTGTGAGTGCTATAGTCCAAGACGGGCTGGTAATGCATCGCGTCAGAGGAAGTGTTTTGTGGAAGAGCCTTGGGAACGTGGTGCTTGATCGAGTCAGGATTCACGGTGTCTAGGACACTATGCAGTGTCATGAGATCAGCTGCGCCGTTGTCGGAGACCTGCACAGTGGGGGCGACAAGAGAATTTTCGCCCGCAGTAGCATTGCTGCGAGGATCTCTGACGAGAGGTTGTCGTGAACTAAGAAGACGAGCCGTGATGTTGTCAACAGGCAGGGCCATGACTGATCCGACAAGGGGCATGGCTGCCACGATGGCCAGTGAGGTCTTCATGATGCTGCGGGGCGATTAGATCGGGGGAAGGGTAAGAGAGAAAAATCATGGAGAAGGCAAGGTAGAGAGAAGAGAAAATAGAGAAGAACAAGTGGAAGAAGTGAGGCATGAAAAGAATAGGAAGAAGGGAATGGCAGGAATGACGGGAATCATTACTAAAACGTAGCATGGGATGGACTTTGGAATGGCCGAAGTAGAAGCAGTGCGGAGATGGAGAAGATGCGAAAATTGAAACATGGAAAGCATCGAGACAATGTGGGAAATGAGAAGAAAGGGGCAGATGGAAGTGGAAGAGCGAGTAGCAAGAGAGAATAGAGGAAGAACAAGGTCGAGAAGAAGAACAGGAGTCCAGGACAAGGCAATGCTGGGATAACAGAGGATGTAACAGGAAAGAAAGAGTAGACAGCAAACTTACTACAAGTGTTTGTCACCCGATGCAATCACACAGTACACTTTGTCTAATTGCAGACTGCAGTCAAGACAATGGATATGTTTGAGCAAAGAGTCGAGCAGAAGTGATGAGTGTGCTCAGTGTGGTAGTAGGCTAGGAGCTGAGCCAGTAAAAGTTTGAAGTACGGTATACCAGTGCAAGTGGTAGAAGTAAAGGTAGAAGAGTAATAGCAGTGCAGGTAGTAGCAATTCGTACTCGCAAGTTGCATTATGGAAATGAAAGAGGACAGGAGAAAAAAAATGAGAAGAAAGGGGGTAGGGGGGCAGTCTATTTATACTTATTCCTGGAAGAGGTCCCATCCTGTCTGATCTCAGGAGTCAGAAAAGCTTGTGTGCTAGATTCCAGCCTTTGGAGACGCGAAACTAACCTTTGAATGCTCGTCACCAACCCCGGAGACTCGTGCCCGACCTTCGGATGTTCGTGGCCACCCTTTGAAGTTTGAACAGCTTCCAGCCGACCTCGATAGAAGTTATTGACCGTTGGCGTCCTAGTAGCGATGTCTAGACCGTACGAAAGTGTGGGCACCAATGGCTATCCCACTCGAGCTTGTACGTTGTAAAAGCCCTTGACCAATACTTCGTGTCCACTGTCCACGTCGACGGTTGTTAATCTTGTGATCAACAGAGTTTTAGGAGCAGACCTCCAAAGTCTTACATCCCCTTCTCCCGCCCTCGTCCTTGCATCACGAGTCCACGACTTGAAGAAATGGATCCGGAGGGCCGGAGGGGGTTGTCCAAACCTCTGACAAACTTGCTCTTCTCTATCGAGATCAAGTGATAAGTCAGAGATTGCGACGCATCTATTGAAGTATTTATGAGCGTGATATAGTGAGTTATATTGAAGTCCACATTTTCCAGCGTGAGTCTTGACAACTGACAAGTTGAGCCGCAACCCGTATAGAACACACTAGATGGGATGAACGAGACGTGGCTAACAACACATCGAGTACCAAAGAAATCAGAAAGTCAGGTGCGGACTCTATTCTACGACATAGAACGCACTAGATCAAGTTCAAAAACTCATTCGACCTTGAGCCCAACCCAACCCCCTTGCGCAATGACTCTTTTCTGTACACCAACCCTTGCCTTCTCCGGTCCCAATCTCATCCGATTTCGTCACCCGTGTCCACGGTAGCCAACCATCTCTTGAAGTCTTGTGACCTCTCATTCGGAACGCGAATGCGATAGCGAATGCGAATGTGGATGTGGATGCGAGAAAAAGAATGCCACAGCGCGGCGCGGACCGGGGCCCGGCTGGTAGCCTATAGGCAAGCTGCAGCAGTTTCGTATGGACAATTTCCAAATCGACTAACTCTGGCGGCGGCGTTTGCTCAAACGTCCCGGACAGTGGACGTTCACCTGTTTCTGCAACTTCATGCGTCACGCGATCTCCTCGTACGTATGCACCTTCGATCTTCGCCAGCCGCAAGCGTGCCTGTCCTCCTGCACCAGTCATGGGGAGTGGCTCTGGAACCTCTCTTTTGACTGTGAGTCGTGCGTGGGTCAGAACAGGTGTGCCTACATGTCATTCATGTAAAAGCCAATACAGACTTGAAAGGAAACCCGAATCAATCTTGAAAGTGAAGTCCAACGTCCATGCAAGAATGGAAACGGTGAGAAATGCAACTTTAGGAGAAATTTGCTGGGCAGCCTGGGCTTGGTACAGTAAGTGGTAATGTAGTACCTATGCACTCGTCTGTCTGGACTCTGTCATGGCGAGCAGCCAAGCCGCAAAGCTTAATATACTGTGTGATCTAAAAATAGGATACGCTCTCTTATAAGACGCACCAAACCTAAGAAAGGCAGCAAGTTGAGCGTTGCATCAAGAGGCTAGCGTGCCAATCAAGGAAGTGAAAACCTCTCAAGTAGGAAAGGGCTTTTGAGTTTTGACTAGCGAAAATTCAGCGGCGGGGCTTCTAAGTACGTCGTGAGGAAGAAGAGAATGGAAAAGCAGAACAAATAAACCTACAAGAGAAAGTCAAAGATCAGAAGAGAAAGATGGGCAAGGCAGAAACATCCAAAGAAAGTAAGGCCAAGGCATTCACTGCCCTCAATCGACGGACGATTGTCTGCTCAAGACTGGACGAACGATAAGAAACTAACGAGACCGAGGAAAAATGATCACTGCACTCGAATTGACGGGTGTTGGCTCAACAATCGCATAACAAGTGTCTGGACTCCCAGCGGACCGCTTTTTGACCCCTCGACGTACACTCACTCCACGGTACACACAACAATCACAGAACCACAGATCCAACAATGCGCACAAGGCCAAAAATTTCTGTCTTCTTACTCTTCCCCTTCGTAATCTGGATAAACAGCGAAATACAGTTTCATGACCTCACCACATCACATCAACGATCACCTGCCATTGCATACACATCACCCATAAATACTTCTCTTCCCCTCCTCGGGCTTTCCGTCCAGGAACAGCTCCATCTTCTCATGCTCAAAACACAATAATCCGGCTATGGCTGCGCTCTCACGCACAGGATGCCTATAGTACCATACCAGGTTCTTGTGCTCCAGCCCGTCCAGAATGATATCATAGTACTCTGCGTCCCCTTTGTAGGGACAGCTCGTCATGAGAACCGACTTGCGCAGCAACTTCGGATCCACGGCGGCCGGGGAGATGTAGTACCGCACGGGGCGGCCGGTTTCGTGGAGGTGAATAGAGGAGTCAACCTTGGCGACGGTCTTGCCCAGGAGTTTGATCTCGAAGGATCGTGAGGAGAGAAGGGTATCTATCCGTTTGAAGGGGTCTTTGGGGTGGACATAGATTGGTGTGTCTTCCTCAAGCCATTGATCTAGTTGTCGATTGTAACAAAGATGAGAACAAATACATGGAAAACATAACATTAGCCACGATCTCCATTGATGGCAAACTGTACCGAAGATCTCCAAGGAGAGTGGACTTCGTACCCATTGATCCAAATTCGAGCCGCACAAGACCTGTGATGGCGCCCAGGCTCTTATCCTCTGTGAAACGAATGACGCGATCCGTTTTGCTGGCTTTGATGCCAGGTCGCGGTCGGATGTTCAATTCGACCAGGGCGGCTCGCGACACGCCCTCGCCTTTGATCATCTGCAGATCTCTGCAGTAGCAGTTTTTGAGTTCGCTCGTTGGAAAGTAAAACTGCGGATATGAGTCGTGCTCCCAAACATAGACCGATTTTACCGAGTCCACGATGGTGGTTCTATTGTAGATGACGCGGATCCGACGCAATGCCGGGTACACTTTGCGAGGGCCATTTCGGAGAATAGAGCTGGCTAGTTCGGCAAGACTACCGGGGTGTAAGCGAGAAAAAAGGGGATGAACTGAAGCAACGACAGATCGTCTGTCTTGGTAGTAGCAGGGGACGCAGCCAAGGGTATGCTTACTCTACTCCAAAGCCACCCGGTCGTGACATGGCCCTGTGTGTCTTCTTTTATTTTCTCCTTTGCTCCTTTCTTCCTTTTTCCTGCGCGATTTTCACGTCTTAAGCAGGTAGAACGTGACAACTGATGGCGTGACGCAAAAAAAAAAACTGGCTCTGAGAAGATGGATCTGTTGGATATTTGTATTGCTTAAGAAGGATAGAAGAAAGAGAGAGAGAGACGACGGTCATATTTGACGTCGGACGACACATCGGGACATAGGCATATGTAATGATGAAGCAACACAAAGAGCCAACACGCACTGCATGCGTCTGGCCTGCTGCAGCCCCTTGTTCAAGTCGTGCAAAGTCGGAAGAAGTGCAGAGTGCAAGGTCAGCGCTACCCCGCATCGATCTAATCATACGTATTTCGATTTGCATGCGTGACGATTCTTCATGACGCAACTGTCCGTGCTTTTGATGCGGGCCTGTGAGGCGTCGGAGACCTGGAGGGCAGAGTGCCCGTTGCAAGGCAGCGCTCCTATCAAGGCCTCTGCCGTCGAGTTGACTGTTGTACAGCCAAGTTGGCACCGCCGGCAGCCATGTGTCCGTCGTGGGCTGGTGTCGTCGGTCGAGGACGGCGTCTGTGCAGACGTGGAGTTTCATCCAGTGGCAGCACACTGTAATATGAGAGAAAGCTGTGGTCAGAATGGCAAGCAGAGGTGGAACGCGAGACGGTCAAGTGGCTTGCGAAGTTGCGATGAGGATGTCTGTATTGTTCATTGGATTGGTCACCATGTCTCATTGCCATGGTAAACGTGGAAGGTGGGTCATGGACTCGGAGCTTCAAACAATCCGACATGTCCAGTGCCTACCCGAAGCATTATTGTCGTCGAGAAGAGATGGGACTCGGAGTGATGGGACTAGTTAGATGTGCTGCTGTAGGTCCTCTTGCTGCATTGCAGCAGCCGAACGCCATCATCAAGTCTTCCTCGTCCGCCTTCCACCCAGAGACTGGAGTGCAGAATCTAAGATGACGCATCACAGCTGTGCAAGATGCTGCATCTTGCTCTGGGTTGACAAATCGCGGCGTCATGCGAGGCGGCTGACGGACGACTCTGCCATGCATCCTTCTAATGCCACTTTCGGCCGTCCTGACCCCCCTGATACAGATGTGACAAGCAAATGGTAAGCCAGAGGTGCCACATTGTGAATTCCATAGAATCATCCATAGAGTGCGAACTTCGAAGGCATACTCGCTCTCCTACCTGATTGGGCGCGGACTTTACCACTTCGTCCGCAGAACGGGTGGCGGCGAGCTAGTGATGGGTTACCACGAGAGGCTGGGGAGCACGCACCGCTATCGGGATGCAGCGTTGTGAGGGTAGGTTTCGAGTTATGTATGTATCAAAATGAAACATGGCGTTGTCACCGCCGGCAAGTCAGGCCGTCGCAGACAAGAATAGGCACGCGAGATGAAGAAGTCATGAAGACGTTCATGCTGAGCGCTCAAGCATGTGAGCTATCTGACCGGCACGTTACGATGGACGAACATGCGCGGGACCCGTTTCTGTCCTAAATAAGAGCTTGCTCGAATTCCCTCACCCAATGGAGCGACACTGCTTTTGCTCCTAGGAAGGAGCTTCTCTAGGTCCAGAGCACCTATGTAGTGAGGAAGTGGCAGTGTCTCTTTCCCCAAGAATAGCTCGGCAATCCAATCAGTCACGCGACCTGCCTACTCTTACTCGTCGTCATCAACTGCAACATGGTGTCAAATCATAAGTAAGTGCATGATAAATGGCAATCGCAGGCAAGCGCGGGGGAGCGCAAGGACGCAGGGACCCTGTAATGTGCATTATGTGAAACAGGAAGGGAATGCCAATGACGCCTTTTCCGGTCGCAATCGTTGCAGAGGGCACGTGCAACACTGTGTACCTAAAAACTATTGAATTTAGATCCCTATATCAAGGTATGATTGTGATGCGAGGACCTTGCAGCGATATCTTGGGGGGGGGCAAAATGGAGTGTTCATATTGACTAAAAAACTAGATGATTCGGAGAATATGAAGGGTGAGAAAAAGTCTTCACGTCTCTCGCACATCACGGAGTACACATGACCTGGCATGTGACCTGGATACACTTTGTGATCCTGTTGCAGGACGTCGCGAGAAGCCAGCACCGGCTATTCGAGGCTGACCAAGAGCACGAAGGAATTTCGATGAGGATTTTGATGTTTAGAAGGACGCTATGCTATGTTTTCTCTTGTCAAGCTCCCGCCCTATCGAGGTCGAGGTTGACCAACGACGAGGTACATCGACTATCGACAGGCAGACTGATAGAATGCACCAACCGAAGCAGATTGATTGCAAATTACCCCAAAAAGGCCTTCGGCGGTTTCCCGGTGCGTCTCGTCAGATGATTGGTCCCCGCGCGATCTGAGCTATGTGGTTTGTTGAGGGATTTACAGATTCAGATGGATACATAGTGGGGTGTTGTGTCCGGTTTGATGGGCCAAACCTTGTCTCTTGTAAGTTGTCGTGGCTTCTGGTGGGTTTCAGGAACCAGGAAACCAGTCGCATAATGCATAGTGCTGTTATGCAAGCTATGTATACATAGTGAATGCTACAGGGCACGCTATAGGCGGCTGTCCAGCGACCCCGCCCTTGAGTACCCTCAAGCCGGCCGGCCACCAACACAGCTCCCTCTCGCGGCCTGGATTGGGGGCCAAAGCATCAATATCAACAACACCACCATTCCAGGCCGCCAACCAGATCACGATGAGGTCGTCGCTTATCGTCACCGGCCTTGGGTCTCTTCGCGCGTCTGGCGCTCGTCCAGCCGTCTTCCATGCGCCCTGGACGGCTATCTCCCGCCCGTCATCCCGTCGCTCAGCTGTCGAGCAAGCCCGCGGCGGCGCCACGCTGGCTGACACTCCAACCGCAACCACTCATGACCAAATCGACGCCCTCGAGACCGCGGCCAGACAAGTCGATGCCGCCTCGATCCTCAAAGCCGCAGTGCGTGCTACCGGTCCCAGACAGAGCTGGACGAGAGAGGAAATCGCCGCCATCTACTACCAGCCACTTCTGGAGCTGGCGCATCAAGCCGTGAGTTGAACCCCGCGACCCCGCCGTGAACGGTGTCGAACCACCAGATCTACCCAAGTGTACACACCAGACTAACCAAGGCGTAACTCACCATCCTTTTGATTTCTTGTCGATCTTTGTCTGTTTTTTTTTTTGTTCTTTGTTTCTCTCTTCTATATAGGGCGTGCTTCACCGTCGCTTCCACTACCCCGGCAAAGTCCAGCTCTGCACCCTCATGAACATCAAGACCGGCGGTTGCACCGAAGACTGCTCCTACTGCGCTCAAGCCACCCGCTACCAAAAGGGCACCGGTCTCCAAGCCAAGCGTGTCGAGACAGTCGAGTCCGTCCTAGCAGCCGCCAAGACGGCCAAAGAAAACGGCAGCACCCGTTTCTGCATGGGCGCCGCGTGGCGCGACATGCGCGGCCGCAAGAACAGCCTCAAGAACATCACCGATATGGTTAAAGGCGTCAAGGCAATGGGCATGGAGGTTTGTGTTACCTTGGGAATGATTGACGATGAACAGGCCCGCCAGCTTAAAGACGCGGGGTTGACGGCCTATAACCACAATGTCGACACGAGTCGCGAGTTCTATCCCAATGTTATTACCACGCGCTCCTATGATGAGCGTCTCAAGACGCTGAGTCATGTCCGGGATGCGGGCATCAATGTCTGCTCTGGCGGGATTTTGGGTCTGGGCGAGTCCTCCGAGGACCGTATCGGCCTTTTGCACACGGTCTCAACGTTGCCGTCTCACCCGGAGAGTTTCCCTGTCAATGCTCTCGTGCCTATCAAGGGGACTCCTCTGGGGGATACTACACCTCTTGCTTTTACGAGTATGCTGAGGACTATTGCGACGGCGCGGCTCATTATGCCGGCGACCATTATTCGCATCGCGGCCGGGCGAAAGACCATGTCGGAGGAGAAGCAGGCCTTGTGTTTCATGGCCGGCGCGAATGCCATCTTTACGGGAGAGAAGATGCTGACGACGGAATGTAATGGCTGGGATGAAGATAGCGCGCTATTTGGCCGCTGGGGTTTGGAGCCGATGAAGAGTTTTGAGAAGAAGGCTGTCGTGGGGGTGGAAGCGGCGTGAAATAAAGAAGAGTGATGGAGGAAAGGGGTGTTGAAAAGTGGAATCTGAACAAGTGAATGATATAAAATGGGATCGTCTTTTAGAGAAGAAAAGATGACAAGAAACAAACCCAAAGATGGATAGCCAAACAGCATCTATCGCATTCGTTGAATCTATGGCATCTATTTCCGCACACAAGGGTCCTGTAGATTCCCTCTTCAATCGCGATGTGCATTGTACGCAGCTGATTTGCCTGATGAAATGGCCGACAACTCACGATACCTCATGCGAGGCGTCGTATGCTTATTCAGTGGCTTTAAAGGGCGTTGTGGTGTCGCCATCGCTTCTGAAAGATGATGGCTCGGTTGTGGATGAAGGTGCCTTTGCATTGAATTGACGCGGCTCACTCTCGAGTCCCCACTACATATCCCAGGTACCAGAAGGTACGTATGTACCTTGTGATGGACCGGGAAAGCAAAAACGTCGCTTCTGTCACCGCGACGCATCAGCGGCCAAACATATTCGACGTGTTCGCACTACTTTGTATAATCACTTCCTGACCTGTGGCTCATATTTGTCTGCTGCCCGAGTCTAATTGATACCACATATGTACCACGCGCGAGCTTCTCGCAATCTCCCCAACACGGCATGTCTTCATCCCATGCTGAGCCCACGATGGCAGATCTGGTTGAGCCTGGCCGTGCCAAACTTACAGTGGCCTGCGAGAATCCCTCAGTGGTTTCCTCCGTTGGGCTTTCCATCCCGGTCGACACTCCTTCGAAGTGTGAGGTCGCGATAGTTTGGAGAGCAGTTCCTATGTTTCACTCTCCATGTACTGTTATCGTTGCTCACTCTTTTAGTCTATAGGATCGTCGTTAGATCCTGAAACGCCATTTCCTCTTGAGGCTCCTCTATGTCCTCAGGTCCTGAAGAGCACCATCTGGCTGTTGAAGCTGATGCTCCCGATAGTGATACACTGTCGAGATCTTAAGCTCTACTTTATGGACTCCTCGCTGGCCTTCGTGGGACTCTCACACCCTCTGCTGGAAATTTCGCGCTCTCTCCTGAGATTCTCGCAACGACTTCTAGAGGGTCTGACTCCTATCTGTCTATAGCCAGTTGAAGTTTATAAACTCGCTACGGCTCGTGATATACTCACCTCCAACGCCAAAATCCATCTTCCTGGTACCATCCTCTTCTACAACTTACTACACGCACTGATACTTCCAGCCTCCCCATTCACCACCCCCCCAGAAGGCACCCGAGCAGCCGCCCCCTCGACATGACCAAGCTCCTCACTCAGCCACGACTCAACCGCCAAACAAAGCCTCCTCACCTCGTACCCAGTATTCCCCGCATGTAGACACAATCTCACCCGATCCGTGCCCTTCTTCACCGTCGGCGCCACAATCGCTCGCACCATAAACCCCCTCTCCTGACAGTACCGCGCCAGGCCTCGCGCCCGATCCGAAAACAGAGGCACAATCGGCGACGCGGGCGCTTCGGTTGGCACTCGCAGGAGGCGCGCCGGCGGGTGATACTTGGTAGAAAGGGCGGACAGGAGTTGATGCGCAAGGGAGGTAAGGGCGAGGAGGTTCCGGGCGAGGGGCGTGGCTTGGCCAGTGGAGAGGAAATTATAGGCGGTTTGAATGGCGGTGAGGAGGGGGAAACCAAGGGCGGTGGTGTAGATGAGGCTGCGGGCGTAGTTGATGAGGTAGGCGCGGGTTGGGGGGGAGCATAGAACGGCGGCTGTGTGTGACACGGTTAGCGAGATATATATTTCAATGTGGAAGAAGTTCAGATGGGAGCTATCGCGGAGTAGGAATGTAGTTGACCGAAATTTTATGACGTTCCATGTTGTGCGACAGAGATTGAGTATGTAATGAAGTGAGTGAACAAAGGAAGGGGGAAAATGGAAGGGGGCAATAGTCGTCACCCTATTGAGCCTCGTTACTCAGCAATACCTATGCCGAAGACGGAAACCGGATCAAACATGGGAGATTAAATAAAGGAACAGGAAAAGAAAACTTGACGAAATGAGGAAGAACGCGGAAAGGGTGAGTGAAAAAAAAAAAAAACAAGAAGAGGAACTCTCACCTCCCGCACAGCCCATGGCCTTGCCAAACGTATGTACCCGCGCCCATATTCTGTCCTCCAACCCCAGACTACTCACCATCCCGCGGCCCTTTTCTCCCATCCACCCCGTCGAATGCGCCTCATCGACGACAATGTAGCCATTCCCATGCGGCAGACAGGCCTCCACGCAATCCACGATGTCTTGCAGCGGCGCGAGGTCCCCGTCCATGCTATAGACCGCTTCCACCGCAATGAAGATGTTCCTTCTTGTTCGTCTTCTTCGGCTCCGCCTATTCTTCGTCCTCGCGCTCCCTTCAGCCACTACATCGTTGACGTCTCTACTCGCACGCTCATCCTCGCCAACATCCTCACAATCATCCCTCTCCAACCCCTCCAGCACCTCCTCCAAGCTCGGCAACCGATCCTCCATGAACCCCCCTTCTCTCCTCACGCAATTGTGCGCAAAAGCAACTCCCTTCCCTCTACTCAACTTCACCCCATCATGCACACTCGCGTGAATCAGCTCATCATACACCACCACATCCCCCTTCTGCGGCGCACACCCAAACAGCCCCGTGTTCGCCTCAAAGCCCGAATTGAAGAGCAATGCCGCCGGCGCGCCGTGGAAGGTTGCTATTTCATGCTCAAGAGCTTCGGCGAGGGGAGAGTTTCCGTCTAGGAGGCGGGATCCGCATGAGCCGAGCGAGAAGGTTTGCGCCTGCGTCTTCTGATGGGACTGGGGAAGGGAGGAGGCGGCAGAGGAGGAGGAGGAGGAGGAGGCCGGAAGAAGAGGAAGGGAATCTTGGGCGAGGCGCGCGAGGTACTGCTGCTTGATGGCGGGGTGGCTGGAGAGGGAGAGGTAGCCGTTTGAGGAGAAGTCGATGGTGTTGGGGGAGGGGAGGGTGAGTGTTCGGAGGCGGTTATTGAGGGCGCGGCGGGCGAGGAGGGAGGAGTAGGTTTCGTCGAGGGATGTGGGTGGCTTGGTCATGATGGGGGAGATGATGAGGGGAAGATGGCTCAGAGGCAAGTCGAAGTCTCAGCTGTTGAATTTGGAGTTGAAGCTGTATGTATGTGTATGTATGCAGTCGATTCGGAGCTGGAGTCTGAAGTTGAAGCTCGGAGCTAGGGTTTACCTCGGGACTCAGTTAGGGGCCAGAGAGGGACTGAAAATAGGGACCAGACCCAAGAATCAGGAACCAGGGGATAGTTACTGAGTTGGCGTGATGGGGCCCGGCAGTTCGATCATTCCGGTATGGTGTTTTGACTCAAACTCCCAACGTGGTCATGGGCTGTCGTTGACGTGTAGGTACCTAGATATGTAGATATGTACTCTCCTCTGCTCAACCCGTCAGCTAGGTAGGAAAATCCTTATTCGCAGCAACCAGCGATCGCAACCCGGACCGTCCATCTCCATCAAGGATCTCTCATCTAGCCGGGGACTGCGGATCCGAAACTCGAAAAAATGCCTCGGCCTGTTGATGTTGCCCCCAGTCCGTGGAGTCGGTTCCACTCCGCTGCGTGGCCCCCAACAAAACCCAACAAACCTCCCGCCGCACTCGCTTCCACTTCCGCTCATTCGTAGCCCATGAGAGGCTTCCAATGCAAAGCGATTTCATCTTGGCTTTCACGCCAGACACCCGCCCGCCTGCATCGCCTTCGGGGCATCTGGGCAGCGCAACATCTCGGCCGGCCTTACCACCGCGATGAAGTCGCCGCTGGCTGCCCTCCTGTGGCGCTCGCTCCGCGTGTACCAAGTCTTTGGGGCCAATACGGAAGTCGGCAAGACCATCTTCACCACGTTGCTGGCCCGGACGGCGCGGAGGAATGGGCGGGATGAGCACGTGGCATTTCTAAAGCCTGTGTCGACGGGGGCGGCGGATGAGGCTGATGATCGGTGTGAGTTTGTTGGTGTTGTTACTCTGATGATGATGATCTTTGCTGTGCCTGATGCTTTTCTTTGTGTTACTGCTGTCGCTATTGCTGGCGTTGTCGTTTCGTCAATGTGCCCTCAAATGCCTCCATGTGCTGGTCCAGCGTAAGCATCTAACAAAATGTGACGATAGATGAATATTCACTCAACGAGGAGAACAAATCTCCAAGTAATATAGCCAGTGGAGACGCAATCAAGCGCATTGTTAACCTGCGATACTAAATAGACACTTGGCTTGCTTCGCACCCGGTGTGTCTCGTCGCACCTTGTACCAATACGACATTCCGTGCAGCCCTCATGCTGCCGCTCTGGCCTCGGGGAGGGTATGTTCTTTTCACGTCATGTCAAGTCTTTTCCCTTCCTCCATCTATCATTGCTCTCAATCTTTCGAGTTTTTTTTTTTAGTTTTTTTTTTTTTGGTGGAGAGGGAAAACTTTGAGTGATGCCTTGTATCTTGCCTCATAGACTGGACTGACGTGAATCACCGCCAGCCCATTCCATCTGATGATGCCCTCCTCACCGAGTGCCGGGCCTTCGCCGCCCAATGCGCCGCCGCCGCCAGCAGCAACAGTGGCTGGCTGTTCATGGAAACCGCCGGCGGCGTCCACTCACCCGGCCCATCAGGACATACTCAAGCAGACTTGTACATTCCTTTGCGCGCGCCAGCCCTGCTCATAGGCGACTCCCGCCTCGGCGGCATCTCTCAGACCATCGCCGCGTATGAGTCTCTCCGGATTCGTGGCTACGACGTCGAGGCGGTGCTGCTCTTCCGCAATGCACGCTACGAGAATCATCGGTTCCTGGCCGACTATTTTATGCAGAACCATCGCGTACCCGTGAGTTCGGTGACGGAACCGCCAAGGAGAGATGAGCAGGACGCACGGGGAGACGAGGCAGCCATGCGGGCATATTATGATGGGGTGGACTGTGAAGATATGGCGGGTCGACTGCTGGAGATGCTGCGTGGCAATCACGAAGAGCGGCTATCTAACTTGGAGTCTATGGCTTCGAGAGCAAGTCAGTGTATTTGGTACCCATTTACGCAGCAGAGTCTTGTTGGTCCGCAGGACATCATGACAATTGACTCGGCACATGGAGATTATTTCCAGACAGTTGCGCCGCCGCTGCCTGTACGGGAGGCGGCCAACGCCCACAACACCGACATCACCAACACCGACAGCTACACTTCCCCAATGCAATCTCCTCCCGCCCTGCGAGCCTCCTTCGATGCGTCTGCCTCGTGGTGGACTCAAGGCCTCGGCCACTCCAATCCCAAACTAACCCTCGCGGCCGCCTACGCCGCCGGCCGCTACGGCCACGTCATGTTCGCATCCGCCATCCACCAACCCGCCATCTCCCTCGCCGAGACTCTCCTCAAGGGCATGCAGAACCCCCGTCTGCGCCGCGTCTTCTACTCTGATAACGGGAGCACCGGCACTGAAGTCGCCGTCAAGATGGGCCTTCGCGCGGCTCGCACGCGCTATGGCTGGGGCCCGCGCGAGAAGCTGCACATCTTGGGGCTCAAGGGCGCGTATCACGGCGATACTATGGGTGCGATGGACTGCGCGGATCCGGGGATCTACAATGAGAAGATTGAGTGGTATGAGGGCAAGGGCTACTGGTTGGACTATCCAACTGTGCTGTGCAAGAGTGGCCGATGGACCGTAAGTGGCATGACAGCCCATGAGAACAATGAAGGTTCTCTTCCAGCTGAGGATGGATGGCCAGCCCGGGCTTATGATAGCTTGCATGAGATCTTTGACGTGGAAGCTCGGGAGGCAACTGGGGAACACGCCATGTACGAAAAGTACATTACACATACGCTACAGCGTCTGCAAGCCCAGGGCCGGAAATTCGGTGCCCTGATGCTAGAGCCCATCATTCTCGGCGCGGGAGGCATGCAATTTGTGTAGGTGTCCGCCATTTTCTCCCCGGGACTCCTATCCTGCCAGTGCACTGACATTTCACACCTCTCTTCATAGCGATCCCCTCTTCCAACGAACCCTTGTGAACACAGTCCGCAAGTCTCCTCATCTCTTCGGCACACTGGCCCAGACTGCGGGCATCCCAAACAACACCAACACCAACACCAACACCAACACCAACACCAACACCAACACCAATGACTGGACAGGCCTCCCCATTATCTTTGACGAAGTCTTCACAGGTCTCTACCGTCTTGGCCGCCTCACTCCCTCCTCTTTCCTAGGCGTCCATCCAGATATTTCTGTTCACGCCAAGCTCCTCACGGGTGGCCTCGTCCCGCTCTGCGCAACACTTGCCTCGGAGAGCATCTTCAACACGTTCCTCAGTCCTGATAAGACGGATGCGCTGCTCCATGGGCATAGTTATACGGCGCATCCGATTGGCTGTCAGGTGGCGCTGGAGTCACTGCGGGAGATGCAGGCTATGGATAGGAGCGGTGCGTGGGACTGGGCCCGGGAACATGGTTGGCAGCAGCAGCAGCAGCAGAAATCGAAGCATACAGAACTAGGAACAGTGGACGTCTGGTCTACGTGGCCCCGTGGCTTTGTAGAGGATCTGTCTCGCCTTACGGACAAGGTCGAGGGCATATGGGCGCTGGGTAGCGTCCTGGCTATTCACATGAGGGATGCAGCCGGCTCTGGGTACAGTAGCAACGCGGCGGCCGGTCTGCGGGAGAGCTTGGCAGCGGGGAGACCTGATGGCGAGGCCGGTCCGTGGAATGTACATAGCCGTGTGTTGGGGAATGTGCTGTACGTTATGGCGAGCCAGGTGACGAGTCGGGAGAGCGTGAGGCAGCTTTGTGAGTTGCTGGTTGAGAGTCTCGGTCGGGGGGTGACGAGATGATTCCACGGGCGATGATCGAGGGAAATATAGATAGATGAAGCCTCAGGCAGGTTCCAAGATATCCACATAAAGTAGGAGTCTTTTACGCCTCTTTTCGCATGAAGACCTTTATCTCGAGTTAGGGATTGAAAACTGCCGATAACGGCGACGAATGAGCGGCGCTCGGCCGGAAAGATGGACACGGTTTGCTGGTTACACATGTTATTGCAAGGTGCACATATAGGGATATTCACAGCACATGCCACAAACCGGTGGTCAGTCGGCTTCATCCACTTCTTCGTGCAACATATGCTTTGGGGCAACAGCCGTTTTGTACCTGATGTAATATGTAGCAGCTGTACGGAGTACTCCGTAGTTACCTGCTGAGTTGTCGTGAAATTAGCCTCAGCGGGGGTGAAAGGTGAGTGGGCCACGCACGGGGCTTGCAGCGGCTCCAGCTGTAGGTGCCACTGCGTCAAGACTCAACACCACAAAAGAAAAGCGCTCCCTCCTCCTTGACTTCCCGCTCTCCTTCTCCCAATTCTGGTCAGCCACCACCGAACAGACGGCTATCATTGTCTGCGCATTTGAATGTATCCATTCCACCCATGTGCCTTGGATCCTCTACCAATCTAACATGCTCCTTTTTCCTTTTTATCTATCTCCTACCTACTTTGTCTGGTGAAGCCAAGGCTCTCGAGGTGGTGCGACAGTTGAGGCTTCCTCGTCTCCGTGTTGGAATTTTTATCGGCATACACATATAGACGTGCATTCTCGTCTGGAGCTGAGCATTCCATGGGACCGAGGACTGCTCAAATACTTTGGTAGGCGACAGCCCATTTGAGTTGGAGTCGAATTGGACGCCATTTGTTCCCAAGCAGCTCGTCCGACGTCCTACTACCGTCCTTTTGTCTAATTGATTAGGAGCAAGAAGAAGATGGTAAGAGGTTTCATGTTTATTGGGAGGCTCTGCGAGGCTTTCTCATGTTATATGTCGTGTGGAAGCCTGCCTTCCTGATCAGCATGGAATAGGTCTGCTACTGACTACAGTGTCTGGCGTGCTGTGACCACTACGACATGTTTAAAATGCGACGTCCACGTAGTATTTTTGATCGTCGTGGACTTCAAATGCACTGAATTATTTGTCTCTCTTTTTGAAGTACGACGCAGTTCACGGGTCTATAACGATTCTCACGATATCGGACCGGCCCGGTGCTCCGGCGACTCAGACTTCTCCCCGACCGTCCACCTAGGCGACTCAGCTTTCGTCCCGAATCGACAAAGACGCCATGAAACATGTCTGGTCGATGACTCCTCATAGCTCTCTTTCGAAGCTCTGGTGTGATGATCAAGGTGATGTACGGAACGGCGAGTATCGCCCGGTCCCTTGCCTGTGCCAATAAGGCAACTCCCGCCTTGCGCGCCAGCGTCTTTCCAACAGTGCGATTGTCGCTCAAATCACCTATTCGAATTACGTACAAGAATATTTGCAGTGGATCAACCGTGTCTTTGCAAAAGGCCACTGCGTCTGGGGTTCAACGGCCTGGCGGTCGTACGAAACCTTATGCCATCTGAACTTGTCGCGCTTCAGTCGCCTCATGCCGGGCACCTCTTCAGCAATAATTGCACTAACTTCCCAACCAAGATGGCTCTAAATATTTGTTCTGTTAGCTAGCTTGTCCTTAGCAAGGCATACCGTCAACGCTTTGTCCGGCTATCACAAAGGAGAGGTTCCGCATCAGAACGATGAGTAAATGCGCACGTCCTTGCCGGTATCCATTGTCGGCTTCAACTTCTGTCTTGTTTGACGAAGGAGTCTATGGGTAAAGCCACAGGACGGCTGTTTGTATCAACCTGCTGTCACCATTAGAACGATGTTGGGGTGGCGTTCTGAAGGTTTGAGGTCTTTTGGTCCTGGATAACAAATGTTTCATCAGCCGGGCAATTCTGCAAATCCTCACGGCCAAGTATCAGTGATCTTTCTTCGTGGCCGCGGGGGAGTAGTGCTGTCATTCCAGAGACGAGCTATCCAACGAATAATGTCGAACAGTGAATAATTGTGGTCCGCTTGTATACCAAGCCAAGAGGCTCCCTCCGATAGACCAGACGACGATAAGTATCGGTGATCTTTCTTCGGGGCCGCGGGGGCGCAAGGCTGTCAGTCCGAAGACGAGCTATCCAACGAATAATGTCGAACAGCGAATAGTTGTGGTCCGAGTGTATACCGAGCCAAGAGGCTCCCTCCGACAGACCAGACGGCGATGTACCCTCACGATCCAAAGAAAGGATACTGACACACGCACACGGTCCATCTTCTTGCTTTTTCATTACATTCCGTGCTCTTGAGCATTCAAGACTCTTGTGTCATCGTCAATTACCTAGGGAAATAGCTGTTCATGGTCTCAATGTTTGTTTCCACTGTGTCACTCGCCTCAGCAGTTCTTCTGTTCAGCAATCTTCTACGCCACAATAAGGGTGCACGGGTTGTCTATGCGCTTCTCCCAAGCCACTCCCGCAAACTTCTTATCGTCTTTCTCGCTGTAGCAAAGCCTTTTTTACTCTTGTCCGCGGATGCTCTTTGCGCATAGGCTGACTCTTTCTGCTTCATGAGCGCCTTTATCGTCACGTCTTCTAATACAGAGTCGATCGTCCACGCAATATTTGCTATGCAAAGCAACATAGCAGTCACACGATGACGATGTAGTATTGAACAGGCTATTGAAGGGACTGACATTGTCGGTGTTCGATGATTCTGGCCGCTTCCCTGAATACGCTTGAGCGTGGCATCCGAAAGGAAAAGGAATCTTTGCCCAGGCGATGCCGTCTACTTCGATCACTACTTATACGATGTCTTGCCAACAATTCTTTCGGTGCGGAGCTTTAAGCTGTCGCCTTTTATTTCTCAAGAACTTCTCATCGAGGCCTTGCTCAATTTTCTCCAGAGTCAATACTTACATGATAAATTCGACCCTTCTTCTCCAACTTATTCATCACCAAGTATGGCTGAAAAGGCTTTGAACGCCCTACTGCTCGACCTCCCCTACTCGTTCCCAATCGGCGAATCGCTCGCAGAATTAGCCGGGCTTGACGGCTCTAATAATTATACCGCATCAGACTTATTTGATCTGACTTCCGATGATTATCATTCCATCGGAATGGGATATGCTACGCACGACTTGCCCCATCGGCATCAAGTCATGATCCAACGCGACAGCTCAACTTCAAGACAGATTCTCGAACGATTGGAGCTTCGTGTTTCAGTTGGAGCTGATGGAATAGAAATCAAGATATGGCACCCCTACCCAGAAATTCCAGTCTGGCAGTTGGATGCTCTTTCTCCGATTCTTGCAGATATGGACTGGAGTTCTCCGTTCTGCATGTCCGGGATCTCCCACCGAGACAAGAGGCATGGCTACTTCACGTATGACTACGATGGTAAACCCAAGCCTCATGACAGACTTTTGAAAGCCGAGCGGGAAGACCCTGCGATCCCGCCCATTAAACGGAAAACGGTACACACGAAGCGAAAGGAGTGTCCCGAGCGCGAGGCTAGTAGATGGTACGATCCATGGGTATATCAACCGTCGAGCTGGCGCCGCGACGACAAGCGCAAGGACAGGCGCAGGGACGAGAGCAAGGACGAGAGAAAGCCGGACTTTGAATATACGGAAGACGCCCAGCTCGTCTGGCGAAAGTACACGACTGAGGAGATCCAGGCGTACCTTGATGAATGCCCAAGAAAATACGCCTTGTGGATCCAGCGCGATCTGTCACAGTTCAAGCACCGGCTTCAATCCCGCACAGGTAAATCGAGTGCCAAGAAGGACAGACATTGTAGATGGAAAGAATGTCCCGCCAGAGGCAAACCTGTCTCGGGCATGTACCGCGTAGCCTTTGACGAATTCCCAACGCAAACCAGTCAGGGGATCAAAGACCCATTCAAAGTGGCCATGGTGATGCATCTCTGGTGTTTTGAACACATCTTTGATCCTGTCATCTACCACCGGAATGGAAGATTGCACCTCGATACCCGCACTTTTGCTATCCCGCCAAGCGAGGGGCCCGACAAAAGAGGGCTGGAACCTCACCCCGACAACCTCGGAAGAGCCGAGAAAACAAACCCCTTTAGCATTCGGATAGGTAACGGTAAAAGATCAAAGAATAAAGAAAGGATACCGGAGGCGGCATACTATCCGTGGCTCGAGAAGGTCAAAAACTCAGCACCAGCCATAGACCTGCCTCGGATCCACGACGACTCTCTTGGATACGCATTCACGTTGTGGCAACTAGAAAATGAAACCGATTCTAAATTGGACCTAAGGCGGATTCGACATGGGCTATTACAACCGCCAGAACGAGACAATAGACCAGAGTTAGAAAGATTTTTCGGGAACAGCTCAACTTGCCACTTTGGGAGTCTGGAGGGTTGGAAGGCGGCCCAGAAACCGACCAAGAAGAAGAAGAGGAAGAAGGCGAAGAGCACTGCGCAATATCGAGATGCAGACCCGCGGGATAATGAAGAGTCATCGGATGAAGACGATACGCCACCACAGCCGCGCGGAAACAAAAAGCGGCGGTCGGATGCATCCGAACTCGGCGGAGGCGTGGACGAGAGGCCGCAGAAGAGGGCAAGAAAGAAAAAGAACAAAGAGCCTTGATGGCGGCCTCGTCTTGTCAATTTTTCGGGCGGCGCCCCGAGCGTGGTATCCAGCCGCCGCATTGACGTGGATGACGGATATGCCATGGGGCTAACAGTCATGCACGAGTGGCATAGTAAAGCAGAAAGGACAATGAATGGCAGGAGCCTGCGCAGCAGAAAGATTTCTCGACAATTCGCACAATTCCTCAACTTCATGTGCAGGATGCAGGTGCCAAGGAAGAATCTGCCTCTTTGTGCTTTGCACGGAAATTCAAACACAGTACATATCATAGGGCGAGGACTCAGGAAAGAAGTTGGGCAGGACCGTGCACCAAACTCTGTTGCAGACAGCAGTACAGTAAGTATGTATACATTGAGAAGATATAGCCCCCGGAACGCGCTGTCAGCATGATATACACGTGCCACATGCCTTTCCTGTTGTCAATCGAGTCCGGTGGCCTATCGAGAGTCGGAGATTGGTTCAACAGGCCGTAGGGTGTGCCATGTGGGTGGGATAGTACCGTATGTTCCCTTAAAACGACGCATTCAATGCTTCCACCAGCGGCCTCTGTTTTTTTCTATGCTTATTGTCTGCCACCTACCCAAATTCCAAGGCATTCTTCATTTCGCCTCTTCCGCACATTCGCGCAATCACGTTCCGGCGCATTAGAATCGTGGACTTCGCAGGCAGAGCTGAGTGCCAAAGGTGCAGTACGGGTACAGAGAGATGCAAGCGTACAACTTTCGTAGCGGCAGAGACAGATTCGAGGGTAAAAAATCTCTGTTCCAAGCACCAGAAATGCATCCATATGACCACCTTTACGGAGTCTTTGATGTCTGGGGTGTGGACTTGTTGCGCTTGGAGTTTGTCCAACAGCCAGGCCATATGATGCGCGGGGCACACCACTTCGGAGAGGACTTATCATGAGAAAGGAGGCGTGCGCATGGATGGTTATTGCTTCCTGCGTTTCTAGAGATACCCTTGCTGTACATTTGTTTAATAAGCGTGTCGTTTTTTTTTTTTTTGCTTTTAAGTTTTTTAGGAGTAAGATCAAGTAGACGTACCTACATTTACTGAAACGATTCTTTTATGGCCCGATATGTGCTGACTCCAGCGATTAGGCTCAGATAAGTCCATGCTACCACTGATATATTGTGGCTGAACGGAATTGCATCTACATACATAGACCTACTTGTAGTGCTGGTAGAATATGTATCATGTAGATTGGGATTGGGTCCCCATGTAAACATGTCGGTCATTAGCTCCGTCGCAAACAGCAAATGACTGAGAGAAGGAGAAGAAGTTGCAATGGACGACTTCGAGAGCATTAACGAAGTCGTGGACCAATATTAAGAAAAGATATACTAGAACAGGAAAGTTTAAGAAAAGATATACTAGTACAGGAATTATGAAGAAAAGATATACTAGGACAGGAAATATAAAGATGGAGCATAAAGAGGCAAACACGAAATGTGCGCCTCCGCTACGTGTCGCCACACAATTTCTTCAGTTTTGCCTAATTAAGAAAAGATATACTAGAACAGGAAACATTAATGAGTATCGAAACAGAAAGGAAGAAGAAGAACCCCCAAGTTAACACGAAAAGACTCACATCAGTCAAGGGACCGTGATTCCCCTGCTGAAGTACGCCCGCAACGTCAACCACCACAAGATCAGATCCTCTCAAATCAGAGCATCTACTCCCCCAAACCTTGAAACCCAAAATCTTCTTATGCGCAATCCAAACCAATGGCGACGCGTTGAATCCTCCAGGGGCGCAAGTCCACTCCATCCAGTCTGTCGCATCAGCGACGCCGCCTCAGAACGTCGTTCAACCATGTTTTTGTTTTACTATTCTGTACGCAACTCACACCAAGTTGGTCTGAATATTCAACCATGGTATCTCGCGAAGTCAGTTCTCCCGCAACGCACACTCATACCTTCGTTTTATCATGAAACCACGATTAATTAACAGACCTTAGCCCCCCCTGGGATCACCTCAGAGGCTCAGTGATTCTTAAACGCATCTACCATCATCTCAAACGTCTCCTTGCTCTCAAACAATCCCTTAAGCCAGTCCGCCGAGACCGGCACCCCACACGAATCATGGTGTCCATGGTGGTGGGTATCCATCTCGTCGCGCTTCTCCTGTTGAGTGAGGGTGTTGTTTGGCATAGGTTTCCGGCAAAGGTCCTCGGAGCGACCAGTTCGCAGAGCGCAAATCTCATTCTTCTTGCACGCTTCTTTGCAGTTCTCGTCGGCGTGCCAGCCGCGGCTCTTGCGGGCCATGTACTGGTTGAAAAGTGTCTGGTTCTTCTCCATCGCCTCGGTGACGTTGTGCCAGAATGAGGCGGACAACTCGGCAGCGGGATCTGTCATGGGCGGATTGACCGCGCTTCCGTAGGCCTCTTTGGCGGAGTAGTACTTCTTCCAGACGGGGCCTGATTGCTGGAAGCTGGGATTTTCCATGTCTGCGATGTAGGTTGTTGCGTCCAGGACTGCAAAGGTCTCGGGGTCGACGTCGTAGATTCGGAACGCGGGATGACCGGACGTGGGTGTTAGGGAAGGACAGATGTAGGACACGGCGAAGGCGTTGGATTGCATGCGATTGACGTAGTTGCTGTAACTGATCTGGAAATGGTCCGCGTGCGTGTGGCCAAAGAACATGGCCTTGATGGTCTTGGAGTACCGATGCACGATCTGGGAGAAGTAGTTTGATCCGTTGAGCAGGGTGTCTTCGCTGCCCATGGGCATGTGTCCTATGATGTAGACGTTTTCACCTGCTTTTTCTGCTGCGTTGAGCTCGTTGACTAGCCACGCCAGCTGCCCGTCGGGGTCTCGTTCCATGACCTTTTGATAGAGCAGGAGGTTGAAGCGATAGTACATGTTGGTGTTGAGAGAGATAATGCGCAGATTGCCATTGGGATACTTTGTGGAATAGGAGCCCAGGAACTTTTGGTCCGTCGATGACGATGTGTTGAGCTCGTGGGACCACTGCTTAAACAGGGTGTCATAGAGCCATTGCGTATCGTTGCCGACGGTTTTGGGTGCGAAGGCGTTGAATGGATGGGCCTCATGGTTACCGGCGGTTCCGTAGACAATTTCCATGGAGTCATGCATGTTATCGTAGGCTTTCTCAACTAGATTGGCACGTTAATAACTTTCTTCGCAGGTCATCCGCAGAACATGCTGCTTGAGAGCTAGTGGGAGCGTACTTAAATCTCTGTTGTAGTTTTCGCTGGTGTTGTGCACGCCGTGGTCGACAATGTCTCCCGTGAATATCGAGAAAGCAGCGTTGGGGAACTTCTTTTTGATAAAATCATACATGCTTCTCTCAAGCGTCATGGGCGTATCACATTTGTGGTCACCAAAGCGACCCGCCCCATGCAGCGGCTTCTCCTTCGAATCTTGGCCCAAAGTTCTGCACACCAAATGTCAATGTCATTAGTCTTGGCTCTCGTTAAGACTCTCATCAAGGATTCAAGAGGCCCCAAAAAGAGATTTCTGATACATACCTGCAGCAGCTGGGCCTCTGGCATTGGGTACTAGCACCCTCGCTGTAAAGAGGGTCGAGATGAATGTCGGAGTAATGGACAATCTGAAGAGGCTTCTTCCCACTGATAAACTTGCGTTCACTGGAGCAATCATTTAACGGCGGCAAAGACACTGTCCACTCATCCACGGGGGGGGGCTCGCATGCTCTGAAGAACGAAGAGCAAAGACGCAGTGAAGCTGGTGATTCCGCGTCCATCGTTTTCAAGACGGACGCAATGAGAGGCTCTTCGCGCTCTACGACACCGGTACAAAATTCTACGTCATATTTCTAACGGAGAAAAAGAGGCAAATGCAGAACGTAAGTAATTTGATGAGTTGGACAAGGTTTCTAAGGGATGGTGGGGGAAAATGAGCTTCAACGAACGGTATTCTCGATGCAAGATTTTTTCGCTTGGTTGATCAAAAAGCTATCGTCTTCCTCGATGAGGCTCTTTGCGGCTTCGATGAGGACCTGTGGATCAATCAGAAGTGTCATCTTACTTCGCCATATGCCGGAGCGGCCATCCGACTTCAAGTGTTTTCTCGAGGACGAACGAGGCGGAAGTTGGAACGTATGGAGGCAGGGCATTCTTTACCTGGCAATCATCGCAAGTTTTGGCCAAATTTTCAAGAGGAATCATACCCCGGGATGTCCCATGCTCTTCGGAGCTTGTTTCCTGTGATTGCCGGCGGTGGAATGAGTGTGCGCTCGCGGTGCCAAACAGGCCCGCGACCAGCACTATCGATGCAGCGAATTGCAGACGCATTCTTCCCGATAGACTGAGTCGATTGATCGAGGCAGTGAAATGAAAATATGAGTCTCTGCTCAAGTATGATGGAAAGTTTTCGAGAAACGAAAAGTGTGGCACAAAAGAGTGGGCGCAGCCGTCTGGTGGCCACTGGTTTGTGCTGTACATGACCATGCCCTTCCGGGCTCATCACTCTGGCACAGAAATGTCATACATGTGAACGATCTGCTTTGCGTAAAAAACAAAACTGTTTAGTGTTGTTGGGAACGTCAGTACTCAGGTACTGCGGTATAATCAATAAAGGAAAGAACAATGTTGATGCATAGGAATACGTAACCAAAGGTCTGGGCTGTGGTTTCTTGTATTCATCTTGTTTATGCATTTGTCTATAAGGAAAGAGCATTGTTCTTTACACCACGCGTCATGGTCTGGGTATAGGTGTCAATTGTACTCTGTACAGAGTTCAGTAACTTGTACAATGCGTTGTAAGAGACTGGCCTAGAGTAACGGTTGTAGTCTAGCGTCAATAATGGGATTGTTAAACATGAGGAGAGAAGAAAAAGGAAGGGTGTCCTCCTCAGTCTCCACGCTACCTAAATACATGCAGGGTGTGTGTGTCTCCAGAGAAAACAAGATGAGAAATGAGGACGTAGAACGTAAGGCAGATCCTCGCGGGAGCTGTGCTACGCCACAAACAAAGGGTCCGAGATGTACCAAAAAGACGACAGTCCTCACAGGACCAAAGCAGGACTCAATCAGAAAGAACGAAGCGCGTCCCAAGACTTCATTTTCTATGTGAAAATGATCGTGGGGATTCTCGATTTTGATGTGAGGAAAACTCTTTATCCCACAACCAACCAAGGTGAATAATGATTGGCCGACGAGGTGAGCGGGATAATACCAACTCGCTTACAAGGGCACAAGGCTGAGGCATCCGAGCAGCTGACCTAAGAGGTCAACCCCGTTTTCTTCCAGCCCTAACCCCCTTCGATATCCCCACCCCCGAGTAAGTGTCCCATGAAGAAAGGAGACGAGCCAAAGCTCGAATCCATGACAGTGTTCAGTCGTTGCTGCACTATCCGAATCGCATATGCCAAGATAGCTGCTGTACCTCTCCACTCCTGGCTCATATCATTCGGCCGAACCTTTTCGCAAAGGTATTTCGTAGCTCAACAGGTGCGTGATGAGCTCGGATATTGCTTCGCACTGCGCATCACTTCCGTAGGGCAGAGCGCAATCCCGGAACCGCAAAGAGCGAGAAGTTGAGGGAGATAACTACCGGGATGGTGTGAGGACCGCTGCCACCAGACGTCCCTCGGCAACGTGATACATACTGAGAATATCGATGTCACGTGACCGCTGCAGACTCTACACAGCCAGGTACTTGGCTGTGCCCCGGTGGCACTCTTCTTCTTTTCTTCTCTTTTCTGCTCCTTAGTCTATTATTGTCGGTAATAGAGCTTCATCGCCGGTTCCCCCACTGTGCCCGCTGTGACCAGCCGTGACAGATGGAAGGCGGCGTGCTGATCTAGAGTATGTCAAAGATAACGGGCCGAGATAAACAAGAGCATAACCGTTGCGGACTGGAATACGTCTGTTCTCGTGGTCGCGGATGGGCAATGTGTCGTTTGATACATAGGTATGTTAGACAGCAGGAGCGATTGATCGATCGTGCAGCGTGCTACATAGTTAATAAGTAAGGAGCCGCTGCGAATGTACGGAGTTTTGCGGCGTACATACGTACTCCGTAATTTCGTGAAACGAGCCACTCGGCCCCCTCGTCCTTCGCCTCGTTTCGGAAAAGCAGATCCACTTTGCCTCATTGTGCGATTTTGCTTACACCTGTATTACTAGGCATCTAATGTAATTAGGTACGGAGTAAGGAGTACATACTTCACTGTTTTACTCAACTTGTCCATTCGCTTGTGACTTATTATTGCCACAACACCAACGCTTGCCGAGACGAACTTCAGTGTCCTCGTCCCATCTATCGGTCCATTCACTTTCCCCGTGCATGTAGCCAGCAGTGCCATGGGCGACATGCCACGTCCAAACTCTACTCAATTACCCGAATAGCTCTGCGGACCCCAGCTATCACATCTCGGACAGGAGTCACAGGACGCAATGCCGTCGATCCACGCGACCCGACCCGTGTTAACTGTCACGACCTGTGCGGCAGGGAGTGGCAATGCACTATATAACCTCGATCAAGCTGCAGACGTGCAACTTGGTCACTTGACCTTTTGGGCGGAACGGGTG
>SRPP01000339.1:0-27444 GCA_018360055.1 Claviceps monticola
CAAGACATCAAGACATCAAGACATCAAGACATCAAGACATCAAGACATCAAGACATCAAGACATCAAGACATCAAGACATCAAGACATCAAGACATCAAGACATCAAGACACAGGTGACACGACACAGGACACCAAGACATAAAGCGCTAGACGCCAGAACTCAAGACATCAAGACACACGACACACGACTCCAAGACATCAATGCGCTAGACACCATACACTTAGATAAGTCACGACGCACAACAGACATCCAGACTCCAGTTATCAAGACAGTACACATCCGGTACTCCAAATTCCCCGGCAACCTCAGCAGTCGCCTGTTCCCCAATCCCACACCTAGGTACTCCCCCCTCATGGGCCTCATCACCAGACACACAAATTTCATCCAACCCAACTTCAATACTGCCTCACCACTGACCACCGACTACCCTCGCCGTCTCCTACCGCACAGCCCACAAACCCCACAATCCCCGGAATTCACATATCCAATGCCCCTACATCCAGGCGCCTCACAGCGCCACGTGTCCGGCGTGAGATCCGCGTCCAGCACATGACCACACGCGCTGCACGTGGCGCCTACCGCGTCGTTCTCCAGGGAGCATATCGTGCATGCCGTCACGGAGGGGGCGACTGTGTGCGGATTTGATGGGGGTTCGTTGCTGTTGCTGTTCCTGTTCCTCTTGCTGTTGATGGGTGTGTTATAGGACCGTGAAGGTGAGTCTAATAATGATGGTGGTGGTGACGAACCAGTTTGTGGGAAGGTTTCCGTAGGTGGCTTGCTAGTTGGGGGGAGAGATGTCGTGGAGAAGTCGACGTCCGTGTCGTCGAGGGGCTCGTTTTTGATGCGGATATGAGGAGTTCGAGGCTCGTTTTTGATGCCCGTGGGAGGAGTGTGAGGCTCGTCCGTGATGCCAACAGGAGAATCGCGTGGCTCATCCTTGATGTTCATGAAAGGAGTACGCGCCTCGTTTTGGATGCCGATAGGAGAAGTGCGCAATCGAGAAGTCCTGTCGCCGTAGGCTGTTGTTCCAGGCGTCATTTGGTAAAGCATATCCTGCAACTGCGAGAGTTCATTCTTCGCATCCGTGTCACCGACATCACCATCCTCCTCACACACTTTAACCAGTCGTCTTCCCTTTCGGTCCAGCAGTCTCGGGCCCTCCTCTCCATCTCCCTCATCAAGACCACTCCCAGTCTCATACTCATCATCACTCTCCGAATCCTCCTCCATCTCCTCTTCCTTCTTCACCGCTTCGTCGTCGTCGTCGTCGTCCTCCTCCTCCTCCTCCTCCTCCTCCTCCTCCTCCTCCTCCTCCTCCTCCTCCTCCTCCTCCTCCTCTTCCGCCACCTTTTGCTGCTCAAATCTCGCCAGCGCCGCCGCCGCACGCAACTCCCTCCCCCGAGCACTACCCGCAACCCTCGGCCTCGCCCCCGTCTTCTTCCTCCCTTTCTCCAACTCCCCCTTCACCTGCTCATCCGCCCCCAGCGGCACCCCATTCTCCCCAAATTTCTTCACAATCCTCCTCTGCTTCCTCTCCTGATACGACAACTGCACAGTGCCAGTACGCTTCCTCCTCCCGCCCCTCCGCGTCCGATACGTTC
Organism: Claviceps monticola; assembly: GCA_018360055.1. NCBI lineage: Eukaryota > Fungi > Ascomycota > Sordariomycetes > Hypocreales > Clavicipitaceae > Claviceps > Claviceps monticola. The sequence continues at coordinate 1,604 of SRPP01000339.1, forward strand.
CCCCGCATAAATGCCCCGGCATCATCTCCTCCCTCGACTGCACCACATTCCGCTCCCATGCCCCGGTACCTAGATTCGCGCCCCGGCCCCAGATCCCATCCCCAATGTAGCCGTCCCTCCAGAGATCCTCCATCTGCGCTGCGTACTGGTTGCGGACTGCCCAGAAGGCTCGGGAGTGGTTCATCTGCTTGCAGTGCGCGAGCTCATGCATCATGACCATTTGGACGTATTGGAAGGGTAGCCAGCGGCCGGAGCGGCCTGAGCGGAGAACGAGCTGGATGACCTCACCGGCGTTGAAGTTTCGGCCTAGGAATTCGGGGTTTGGTTCGTGTTCTTCGAGGGTCATGACGGAGAGGTGGTGGGTGCGCATGATGGGGACTGGGGGGGGGGGGGGGGGGGGGGGGGGGGGGGTTTAGGGATATGTTGATGGTTAGAATGTTGTTTTTATGCAAATTAATCGAGTCTCGATGGAAACTCTATTTCCGGTTTCGCTTTTTTTATAACTCAATCTCGGGGACTTTGTTTCCTTCTTACTGTTCAGACCTTTTACATAGGCAGAAGTTCAGGTTTCAGTCAAAAGGAGATACGTACGGCATTGCGCTGCGATTCTTTCCAGAAATGTCTGGGAAGTCTTTTCATTGGGTCCCGGGAGGGGCTTGATGAAGATGATGTTGGGATTTGGCTGTGACCGTTTGGCATTGAGGCGCTGGATGCCGATGGGCATTCTGTTTTGTCGTGACTTGGGAGGAAAAGCCCTGATTGGCCTTGGAGGCTGGAGCTAAGGCCAGAGGAGGTACTCTTTTGCTCTACGTTTTCTGAATAGCTGTTGCACTGGTAGGAGTAAGGGATAGACAGATGACCTGATTTCTGGTGCGGTGCTTCTGCTGTCGTCTTCACGTCATGCAGTTGAAGTGGAGAGAAGCGTGAATGATGAAGATGCGCCAGACTGGAAGCCAATCAGGTGGCCCCGCTTCCACTTTCTCGTAACGTCAACGACTCACAAGCTTCTTCCCAAGATCTTCATGAACGAGTCTACGGCGTGTGGACAAGGTTCAATTGGGGAAATCGTTGAAAAAAAGCCTGATATTCTCTATATTTGCTACCATTTCAAGTGACCGTCTCAACTGAACGTGATAACATGACTTCCCGTGATGTAGGAACACAAATTTGCTCACGTCCGCCAATGCGCTTAAGTATGCTTCAGCTCAGTCTATTCGCATCCATGTCCATCTAATCGCGTTCTAAACATCAATCAAATAATCACATGCTAGAGATTTGCAATTCTCCGTGAGTCGTAACAGAAATCACTCCCGCTTGCCATCGCTAGATTCCAATCGTGCCTTGTCCGTTTCCTTGACTCTCGTGCGTGCTGTCTCGCGGTTAACCAGAAGTAGAAGCCTTGAACTCCTCCTTGGCATGAACATTCGCTATAGCGCTCTGCACTGCGCTCGTCAGATCGAGGTGGAACAGAGGTTGGTTAAAGCTGTGCAGCAAAGCCCCTCTGCGCCTCTGTGTCGCTAATCCAGCTCCCTCCAATTTCTCGTCGCCGTTCGGCTGATACAGACCGTCGTTTGGGTCTGACGATTGCCCTATCTCCTCATCAAGCTTGCTCGCTCGATTCTGACAGGCCTCAAGCTCCCTTTCATTCGCGGTCCCTTCAGCCGTTGCGGCAGCCGAGTCTCGCCCGCCTATTTCAGCGACACTGAAGATGGACTTCCATCTGTGGTGCAAGCCATCGGAGGTCTTTGTCGGTATGCCAAACCCACCAGCAATAAGTGCCCTCTTGGTCCAGCGATTGTTAATGCACGCAATGTGCCAATCAACAACATCAGGGACAGTGTACTGGTCCAGCTGGTTTCGGACGTCGATAAGGCGCTGTACTGCAGTAATGTCCACATTATTCACTGAGCTAAAATCAAGGATGATGGCCTTAAGCACGGGAAGACTATTCGCCTTGGTATCAGCTCTGGATTTTGCCGATTTTGCCGATTTTGCTGGTCCGGGGTCGCTCCAGGGCAGGTCCCCTGCGCGTTCAAATGTTTCAGGGCCCGCGCGCCTTGTTTGCGAGACGATGAAATTGGTCAAATAGTCCAAAGAAGAGTTGGCATCCGGGTAATTGAGTCCTTCGGAAAATCGATAGATGAAGACGCCTGGATACGGACTTTCCAAATCGACGGCGGGATTCGAGCCGTCACCATGGTCGAGAGGAAGATAGACATTCCTGGCTGCTGCATTCGCGGCGCTTTCAATGAAAGTTCCGTACTCGCCCAACATTTGCTTGGGGTCCTCACCGATAACGTGATCGCCAAGCACGGAGTGGACGCGCACTTGGCCAAGGAACCGTCCGCGAGCTTTCAAAATACGGTATAGCAATATGGCTGCCGAAATGATGACCGTTGCGTACAGACCGTCTTCTATCTGCGCAAACACACTCATGAACACGCCAACAAAGAAGACAAACACTTCTATCGGCGACACGCACCAAAATTGATAGACAGTATTGGGGGGGGTGACGAGATCGCCGACTGCATGAATAATCACTGCCGCTAGAGTAGCACTGGGAATATAGAAGAACACGGCGGTCAGGAGGTACGTGGCTAAAAGAACGATAATGCCTGTGATTAGGCCGGCAGCTGGTGTTCGAACGCCAGCTTTAGACTGAATGGCTGTTCGGCTGAAGGATCCGGTCGATGGATACGCTCCAAGAAAAGGTCCAAGGATATTGGTCATTCCGATAGCAACCATCTCTTGAGAAGGATCGATGGCGTAGTTGTTAACGCGGCCAAAAGACTTCGAAATAGCAATGTGCTCGACGAGCATCACAATAACGGTGGCTGGCAGGTGTGATCCAAAACGCGCAACAACGCTGCTCGGAATGTGAGGGGCAGCCACATTGCGGAATCCTACGTTGACTTTTAGAAACCACGTCTGGTGCAGCTGACTTTTGATGCTTACCTTTGGGCACAGCTCCAAGTACTCGAAACAGTGGATCTTGTCTCCTGTGCATGTTGGCTAGCCAGCTAATCATGGTATACAATAAGATAACAAAGACGGTTCGCATGGTGTTCATAAAGAATATAACACGCTTGTAAGCATGATACCGCTCCGCAGCCGAGGTGAGAGCATATCGAATTAGATAAAGGAGAAACAGAGCCGTCAGTCCCAAAGCCGCGTCAAGCTTGGTCTCTGGAAGGTGCTTCAAAGTATTAATGACAACTCTGTAAGCGGCATCTCTGTTAGAGAAGCCGGTCAGGCCCATGAGAGAGGGTAATTGGCTTGCTGCGATTGTGATGGCGGAACCAGTCATAAAAGCCGACAGAGAAGTAATGGAGATCAGATCGACGATCCATCCACAACGAAGCAGTCCAATAGCAAGGACGATGCATCCAGCAACAATGGACAAGGCCGAGGCAATTAGATGTGCAGGGATACCCTTTGCATCAGGTGAAGATGCTACGTCTTCGACAACGGTGCCCACCACGGTAGACAAGACAGCAACAGGCCCTATAGAAATGTCCTTGGACGTACCAAATATCCAGTAGATGATGACGCCCATGAATGAGGAGTATAGCCCAAACTGAGGCTCGAGCCTAGCTAACAAAGCATACGCCATGCCTTGGGGTACAACGACGGCGCCAATAGTAATACCGGCAACGACATCGCCGGCGAACCATTGAATGTTGTAATGTCCCATCCACGAAAGAAACGGAAACAACGACTTGGCGTACGCGCCGGCCTCTTGAAGCGTTGGAACCTGGTCACGAAGCCATTCGGAAGTCGTAGGGACATCTTCGACAAAACTGTCTTTGGTTTGAGTGGAGAGAACAGACTCCCCTCGCGTGACGGCATCGACAGTCTCCTCATCTGAATCTCCCAGTTTGATGCCAAGAGCCGTGGCCACGCCACGTACCGCCCTGGAAGCAGACGTCGACATGCTTTTGAATGTACACTTTCACACTATCCCACCTATGTTGAAGGGAATCAAGCGGAACGGGGTAGTAGCAAAACCGAAACACCACAATCGATACCCTTGTTACCAAATCATGATTTCTGTTCCACAGCAGGCGAACCGGTCTTGGGTCTTGCTTGAAGTTGCGAGTCGTGTTTCAACTTTCAAGTATTTGAGGAAGCCAAGTCCAAGCTCACTACATACTACCGATAAGGAGTAAGAGGATAGCTTCAAAATGAGCAGATCAAGAACAATAAAATGATGTCGACAGGAGACATGGAATGTGGGGGATAGTAGTAACACGTGTGGATGCTGTAGCCTGTGGGTGATAACCGGCCAGTCAGCCGGTCTAAGAGACGGACTTTTGTTCAAACTTGGAGATCGATGAAACCCAAAGACGGGGAGGGGAATAGCTAAGCGCCTGATTGCTTTTTCTTCAGCTGAGCAGCGACCAATCAATACCGACAGCGAGCAGCCAGATCTGAGGCTCCGGGAAGGATGAGATCCTATCTTTCACCCCCGCGTGTACTCTGTCAGTTGAACGATGATGAGACGAGGGGAAGTCGGGGTCCTCGAGAGCGGCCCTGAGCCGGGCACAAGCGTACGTAGTAAGAGGACCAAATATACCGCATCGTGCCTGCCTGACTGGCTATTCTTGAAGGCAGAAAATGCATCACGCCGGGTCAAGGCTCGCGGGCACTTGGCTCGCAGTGCAAACGATTGGCTGATTTGGCGTCTCGGGCAGGGAAAGAGCGATGAGGTGATGGAATTGCCCCACAGAGTCGAGTCACGCTGCATGTCGCAATCGCTGATGAAGCTGGTCCTGGACTCCTGGCGTAGCGCAGGCGGAGAGGCGGAGAGGCGGAGAGGCGGAGAAGGAGAACAGCTACCAACACAGATCTCGGTGGGCGCGTACGGAGTTTGTACACATAACATGACTCTGGTCGTCGACAGGTTGTGTCCCGAACAATGTGCATTGCCCCGGCCTGTCGCACGCACTGCGTGCACTGCATGTGCTGCATATCTACAAATTCGTCACTCACGAAGCGCCGTCTTCAAGAGAGGTGCAAGGCGACAAGTAATGCAGTGAACAAGTGACGCAGTGAATGCCGCGAACACCAGACACAGGCCTGGCTCCGCGAGTGGCTCAGTTGTCTGATACGCCAGCCCTCACTGAGACGTGCCAGCCTCCCCGCCCAATTTCTTCACCACACGCCATTTGAGTCTTGACGCCAACCACGACGCGCCGCTTTGCGCGCCGTTTCACATCGTCCAGAGCTTAATCTCAACCTCACCAAACCGAGCTCGTCGTCTGCAGGTCTAACCCAGTTTGTCCTTCACGCCTTCGTAGCCATGGCGGAATCAGACATCCCGTCTTCCTCTCCTCTTCTTGCTTCGACCTCGTCAGACCTCTCAAACGATCTTGTCGACTACGATGTCGACGACCAGGCCGACTACGATGTCGACGACCTTGCCGACGTTCAAGAAGCGACTCCATCCCCGCCAACACATCGTGCTCTCCGCCGCCTCCAATCCGCCCACACGCTGGGGGCCGCTCGAACCCTGAACCAGCCTTCCCTGATCTCCCAGCAGCGACGGGACCTTCAGCGCAATTGCTCGCCCGCCCGCCATTCGAAGTCCAGTCGTCCGTCGCTGCGTGGTAGAACCCACAGCGAAGCTACTGGGGCCTTGATGCAGGTAGGCGGTGGCATGGTGACGAAGCGTTCGCTGTTGAAGAAGCCCGTCTTTTCGCACGGCCACCTGTCACTACAGCAGATATTTCGAGACGGGCCCAGTGACGGGGACTATCTGGGTGCGCTGGAGAGCGCAAGGTGGAAGGTCATTGACGAGGGTATCAAGAGTGCAGACGATGGAATGGTGCGGAAGCTCTCCCTTATATTCACTTTTTTTCACGCGAGTGTTTCCGTATCAAAGTTATTGAACGGACTTGCAATCAATCTTGTTCTACTCAACGCCAGCCCTTTACTGACATGGAGCGTGGCGAGCGTTTTCTGTTTACTAGTCACCATTGAGGATATACGTTTGGCTCATCCTGCTAGATGCACCGGTCATGGCCACGAGTGAATATCTCTCTCTTATCCATCGCGGACCCTCGCCCGCCTACTCCAAGATCCGCAACGATACATTCCGGACACTCACCACAGACCCCCTTTTCCGACGGCGCGTCAGCGAGGCCAGTTTGATCCGGTTGCTGAATGCCATTGCATGGAGGCTGCACGATGCCAAGGAGGAGGAGCGACAACTGAACAGCCGGCCCAGCAGCAGTCAATCCAGTGTGCCGAGGCGAAGTATAGGAGGCAGCGTCTCTGGAAACTCCCAAAGCAGTATGTTTGGGTCACCTTCCCCAGGTCGTGAAAAATGAAAGCCCTTGACCCCTGTTCAAGACCACATGCTAACATCAGCACAGAGTCTGGCACCGGTCCCGAACCAGGCACCTACGTCCAAGGAATGAACGTTTTGGCCGCGCCATTCCTCTATGCCGCGCGCAGTGAAGCTGAGGCCTTTGTCGCGTTTCACTCCCTTCTCACCAGGGAATGTTCCGGCTACATCCGTGGAGCCATGGATGGTGTCCACCGCGGCCTTACCCTTGTAGACAAGGTGCTCGCCATCGTGGATCCCAAATTGAGTATGTATCTCACCGCCAAGGGTCTCTCTGCCGAAATCTATGCCTTTCCCTCTGTTCTCACCCTGTGCGCCTGCACACCGCCCCTTCCTGAGGTTCTGCGCCTGTGGGACTTTTTGTTTGCGTACGGGCCGCACCTGAATATCCTCTGTATCGTGGCGCAACTCACCATCATGAGGTCCTCTATACTGCAATCTCCAAGGTAAGAAACACCTCCCCCCCTCCTTATCCGAATTGTGTGACAGAAAAGAAGGCATATAAAAAAACAATGTCATCTATTCATAGTATTCGCCAAAAAACTAATTCGTCATCCGCCCATCGCAGCCCAAACAAGGTTCTCCGCTCATTCCCCCCCCTCAACGCCGACCTAATCAAGACCGTCACCATCGGAATCATCAAGAAGATCCCCGATGATGTATACGCCGACATTGTCACACACGCCATGTAAACCGTTGTGTCTCCCTTAATCTTCACCGACAACTATGTACACAACAAGAGACATGGCGTTTGGGACGAGGTCGCCCCTCCATTGGATTTGGACGACATGAAAGCCACCACGGGAGTTTTGATCCCTCGATTCCCCCTCCCTTCCCCCACAATTGACTTAGTTTAAGCTATGATATCACGAAATGTTTATGAACAACAACAACGGCTGGGAATACCCTGGAATGGAATGGGTCCGGAACGAAGTCGTATGATACGTACTTTAAGGTCTCGGACTGAAAAAGTAAATATGGACGGAAAAATATCGCGGGAAGGGGTTTTTCTTTTCTTTTGGGTCATGAGATTGTCTCGCATCCGGGCCGGTTCAGCTGTGTTTTTCTCTCCTCTCCTCCTTTTTTTTCTATACAATATCCTTCTTGTTCTTGTTGGTACTTGAAAATGGGTTTACGACGATATGTTGGAGTGGTACGACTAATGAGCTATGGTGCGGAGTGTGGAACCAAAAAAAGTTGATATTTGTTTTTCTTTCTTGAATTTCGAAGCATGGCCCAAGGGCCGTGGGTACAGTGACTAGGTGACTAGATTGATTTGTGTGTATTTATACTATGATACCTCTATTTTTAAGTGCTCACTCACTGGATATATGTGTAACGGGTTACTCGCAAGCTCCCTTCACATTCTCACAGAAGAAAGAGACAGGATAACAGACGAAAGAAGAGAAAGGAAAAGTGAAACAAACGCCAAATGCCCATGCCCGCGGTTTAAACATTAATCATCGCTGAAGTGTCGCTCCAGTTCCCGTAGGTAGAGCACATCATGCTAAACAGCACCAAACCGTGCCTTCGTCGCTGAGAAGAATTCATGTCTTCTCCCCGTTATGCAATGCGTCCCTCATTCTCGTGTCTCTTCGAAATCATGGCAATCATGTTGCGGACACGACAGTGCGTCCGTTATGACCAAATGGCACACAGCTAGTAGGCAGGACAGCCTCCTTGCGCGCGGTGGAAGGCATTAGCAAAAAAGGTCTGCATGGCGGTGTAATGAAATAGTATACCCCCCAGTACGGCTGCGTGCCAGAGGTTGTGGCTTCCGCCAATGTAGTCAAACATGCCGGGCCACCAGCGTTCGGGAATCTTGCTGGCATAGACAATGGCGCCGCCAAAGTAGACCAGCAGGGATTTCACAATGGGAGAGTAGAATGTAACGACAAAGTGGAGAGAATGGGTCAAGGACAGTTGTAGCAAGGGCATGAATCCCGTCAGGGACAGACCGACGAAAAAGGCTACTCGCGCCCAGGCCATGTCAGGTCCATTAAACGAATGATGCCAAGGCAGGATGACTCCGCCGATGCCCAGACCGGCTGTCAGACACATGTAGATCCAGCGGCTCACGGGATCACAGTAGAATACGGTGTATTCTGTGGTCATAATAGAGGCGGCAATCAACAGGGATATGCCGGTGTAGTCGACGCAGGCGAAGATGGAAATGGCATCAATGTCGGCAACAGCATTCATGGTGTGCCATACGGTCGAACAGGCCAGAGTGAGAACAGCCATGGCGAAGAATACAGCCGCCACAAACACATCGCACTTAGAGCTGAGTGAAAAGTTGGCGCTGGCAGGATAGAAATACAGGGCGACTGCCAGGACGAGAAAGAGGCCGATGACATGAGACCAGATGTTGATAAATTCATTGGACATGTTGAAGGCCGACCGCACACATTCAATCTTGGTCTCAGTGAAGCGATAGCCTTTCTTGATGTGAGGATTGTTCCGCCAGGGGGTAGGCAGTTCGTGGTAATGAAGCAGACGTGTCTCTCTGGCCCTCGCCACCGCTTGTTGTATGTGCTCCTCCAGCGAGATGGCTGCTCGTTTTGCCCTCTCAAGACCCTCGTCCATGACACCCTTCGCCCTCTCAATACTTTCACTGGCAACGCGACGGCCTTCGCCCATGAAGACCCCCGCAACGTTGGCGGCATTAGCAGCATTCGCGAGGCCCTGCTCTCGCATCTTGCATGCGCGTGCTTCAAATTCGGACAGCATGCCCTCCAGAAGGTCAACACCCACGCGAGCCTTTTCGTGTAGCGACTCTGTAGCCGTCAAAGTCTCCTGGTAGCGCGTCTCCAGCGTCTCGACCATGATGTGCAGACGGCGTCGGCCGGCGCCAATAACCTCCTCCGAGGCGTGCGAGCATCTGGTCCTGACAGCCTGTAGCGTATGGAACGCACGAGAAAAGCCGTAGTCTTTGCTGAGGTCGCCATAGTAGCTTTCTAGGAACTCAAGGCGACGTTCCAGCTCCGAGAGGAACAAGTCAACCTTGAGCAACAAGCCCTCTTCGCCCTCCATGATGGTTTCCACTATCGATTTTCTTCGAGGCAGAAAGAAGGAATGCCGCCGTCGTTGAGCATCTGGACGTTCGCTGCGTTGAAGATCAGAGCCAGACGCTGTGGCTGCATCTGCGAAGCCGTCATCGTCGCGCAGCTGGTAGCCGCAGGTTGAAGTGAGCGCAGTGGTCATGTCGGTCATGATGGATGGTAGTTGAAGCAGACGGATGGCATCACGCGAGAGGATGGGAAGGAAGGTATGTAGGTAGGTCGATAGTAGGTAGAGTAGGTAGGTCGGCTATGTACAAGAGGCCACTGAAGTACTGGTTTGTAGGAAAAGAGAAGTTGTCGAGCCCAGAGGTCGCAGAGGACTCAAAGGGCTCGAGGGGTCTCGAGGGAGAGTCAAAGAGTGAGCAAGAGCACTTGGTGGAGCCGTCAGGCGCGGGAAGGGACTTCTTGGGTTCAGATTTGAAAGGACGTTTGAACGTTGGGGTAGATTACTACATAGTTACATAGATTGGCCCCGCATTGGCTGGGATACTTGGCTTGGGTGGCTGCGCTTGCCCTTGTAATTATCTCGGTTGACGTGCGCAATGACGCTCTCTGACGGCGACATCGATTACATTATGTAAATACCTATCCGTAGAGCCGTTAATAATCTCCGTTGTCTCCGTTGAGAGGGTGAGACTGCAATTCCATCAAGATCTTCTGCGCGGACGTGGCGGCAGCTCCTCCTTGATGATCGATCCGCCCGAGAAGTTAGAGAAGAACTGACTCTTCGTGTTGGACTAGTACCATCAAGCCCACGAATCAGTAGTCTCTTCGTCGCCACGATGGAGCATGTGCCTTGAGGACGGTTTCGGTGCAGAGGCACTGGCGCCGTCAGTGTCGGTTGTCGCCTAGTTTATTAGCTCAACGTTGAGACAAGAACCTGTTCAATCATGTGTACGTGACTTTATTAACGTGCGGAGTACGCGGAGTAGACTACGGAGTACGATTCTGGCTCCGTATGTACCTAGCTAGGTACGGTACAGCTTGTCTGGCGAATCGAAGAGGGATCAAATGCAAAAGCTCGAAAACGGGGCCCGGTACGGATACAGCCAGTAAGAGAAGTTGAGCAGAAGTGCTCGGGATCCACTTTGTGCGCAAGTTCCGAGTTCGCGACTTTTGTTGCACTTTTGAACTGCTCTTCACATTCACCAGCAAACGGGAACTTACAAGGGTCTTCAACCTAACGACTCGCAAATCCTCACAGCCAACTGAAGTCTGTTTGCATCATATTCTGAAGTCATCAGCGATCACACCCCCGTCGTCTTGCCACCGCCGCAATGTCCCTCGATGCCATCGTGTCCGAGCCCGGCCTCGTAGCAGTCCTACAGATCTCCGACCAGGCACGCGATCAAGCTCAAGCCCTCCTCCGTCTGACCGACGAAGCGAGCGATTCTCCCTTGTCTGCTGAGACGCAAGCGGAAATCGCCAAGCAGCAGAAGCATCTGTTCACGAGCATCTCGCACCTCCGTGGCTTGCACCGCAACGCCTGCATCTCAGCTCGCGAGACGAAAACTCAGACAGCAGAGGCACGCCAAGAGGTCGACCGGCTGCATCTTCAGTTGCAAAATCTCTACTACGAACAGCGTCATCTTCAGGGCGAGATTGTTGCTTGTGAATCATACGAGTACGTGCTTTCGAGCTTCTCTATGACAATTTCGGGTGCGATCTAACATCGAAGCTAGTCATACGTACAAGCAGCTACCACTTATTTCCGTCGATGAATTTCTTGCCCAGCATCCTGATCACGCTGGGGATGACGAGAACGAACTTATGATGGCCAGAATTGAGCACGAGCACGCTGAGAGAGAAGCTCTAGAGCAGCAACGTCAGGAATTATTGAAGCGGAAGCAAAAGCTCATTGCTGAAAACAAAAGACGAAAGGATGACTTGGCAAATCTAGATCACGACCTTGAAAAATTCATTGATGTGAGCTCCCACTCAGCCATTCTTCCTGCGCTTGTGCGCATATGTTACTTGTACTGACAGGTATATGCATAGGCTGCGAAGCCCATTCTGGAACTGTTTGAGAAGGCCCCTTGAGCCAATGCGATGGTTACATCGGTAATCTATCTTCTACAGCACCGCGTACCCGAAAAGTGTGTTCAGAATGGTTTGAACTATCGGTTTCGCGCCCGTCTCTGATATCTCACCACTTACCTATACCACTCCCAGCACGAACAGATTCGCGACGGAACGAATGGCCTCTTTCTTAGATAGGCTGGCAGGATTGGCAAGCTCGACTCGTTACACACAAAAAAGATCCGAGTATTTGTGTGGGGAGGCGCAGTCCATCATAAGTCAGGAAGAACGGTGCCATGGAGAGAATGCCGCTTCGTGAACTAGAACGAATGGCCAGACGGAGCGCAAACTACCATGCTTGGAGGCCTATGTCTATCGTTTTTGGCACACAGAGCGGGACTTACTTCAGGAGGGCATTGATTCAGCGACGGAATAACAGCCCTAGGTGGCAGATCCGGAGCCGCAATGAAGTGAAAGCACCTGGACGAGGGGCTTTGAGAGCATACCACGCTCCAATTATCATTCAACGTGGCAGGGCTGAGATTGCTCTCGCCAGCACCTTACCTGATACAGACAAAGTGTTGAAAGACGATGGTTCGTACTCAGTTAGCAATTCTCGAGGAACACCTGATGGTTCGCGTTCAGTTGGCAATTCTCGAGGAACATCTGTCACAATAGATATCTGCCGGCGCTCGAGACCAACGCTAACCTTTCGGTGAAATGAGGCCGCCGTTCTTGAGGAGTTTCCGGGGCGCATATGCGCCAGCTACCGTCGTAGCTGTGGCCCAATGCCCAAAGTTGATATATAAATTTGGAGTCACCTAGTGTACACGTCCTACAGTTACAGCACCAGGCTGAATTCATCATCACCATTTAATGGTATTATTCATGCCCTCTATCCTGGTTGCATGAGGGCGCATGCGCCTAGCACGTAACATCCTTTGTTTCTTTGCCCTTTCTCATCCACTACAAAAGTCGTTCGAACGTCGATGTCGCAATGATGTCGACTAGGCTGGAATAGCTCGCCGTGGTGTACTCTGTAATCGTGGCAGAGTCAATGGGCTCATGCGCCATCGAGCAACGTGGACCAATTGGCCACAGCGGAAAGCTCACCCACCCACCATCCGCTTATTATAGCTGCTGAAAGTGAAACGTTGCGATCGGTTGACTGAATACATGCATCAACGGCATCCTGTTTTATGGCGTTGTGGGCATCCAGCATATCAAACTACATACATACCTAGGACACGGAAGGGCAGGACAAGGATGGTATGTACGTATGTACTCTGTGCAATGAGAACTTGAGGCAGTCTGGGCTATTCGGGGGCCGGGGCACAACATCGGCAGCCGATGAAACTTGTCAAGATGTGGATGTGGATGATGGGAGGTGAAAGATGAAGGCATCGCAGAGATTTAGACGCAACCGCAACGTTCATAGGTGATTACAACCCGCAATGAGAGATCTTGAATGGCAGAAAACGTTGACAACGTTACAAGCAAAAAAAGAAGTTCACAGTTATAGACTTATACATGATAGTCCACATCTCAGCCACACGCCCGAACCTAAATAAACCACATGGTACTCTGTAGTACGGAGTAGGTACCGTGGATAGACCCGTCCGGCGTCAACGGTCAACTAGACAACCGCAGCTTTTCACACAGCGGGTCCCACCTGCCACGATAAGCTCTTTATCGCGGCATCCCATTGGCCATCTGCCCAAAGCGGAGCCCAGAACAAACCAAGCTTGGCTGAGAAAAAATTCGCAAAGTCGCCGTGCAGGAACAAGCAATCTTCATTCTTCCTTTCCCCCGGCACCCATCGTCTTGATATCCGTCGCTTACATTTCTTCTTGCCATTGACTGTTCTTCCGCGAACTGACAAGGCAAAGTGCATCTTGTCTTATTTCTAAATACACTCGCGCCCTCTTCACCAACACATTCCGCATTCACCAGCCAAAATCAAAATGTCTGCAGTCCCAGGCCCCGTTTACGGCCTCGAGATCCCTCCCGGCGATGTCTTGATACCCGCCTCCATGGATTTCCCTGCGTCTGTGAGTTCTTGACCTGGCTTCCCTTCGTGGTGTTTTTTCTATCTCTTTCTTTATGTAGAGGAATGTCTCGTCAATTCCAAGTGCAAAGCAGTCGGCTTTCATTAGCTTTCCGAGTCTATTGCTTGCGTCCAACGCTAACGTGCCTTATTCTAGTTCCGCATCACAATGGCTGCTTTGGATCCCACCGAGGCCGCAGAGCCTGACGAGAACGGCGATATTCCTGCCATTTCTCGCTCTACTCTTCGTCTCGTCAAGCACTCCTTTCCAGAGCTTGACGACGATGAGGATGATGAGGTTGACGACGAGTACCTGAAGGCCATGTTGGGAGGCTCTGACGGTGAGGATGAATCCGACGAAGAGTCCAATGGCGGCCCTAGTGATCCCATCAAAGCAAAGAAGCAGAAGCAGGCTGCTGCCATCAAGGCTCTCCTGGAGGCCACTCAGGATGAGGATGAGGAAATGGAGGATGCCAAGCCCAATGGCGCCAAGAGTGGCAATGGAAAGGGCAAAGCGAAGGACGCGGGCAAGGGCAAGGGCAAGGGCAAGGGCAAGGCCGTCCAAGAGGTCGAGGAAGAGGAAGAATCCGAGGAGGAAGATGATGAGGATGATGACGAGGGCAGCGAAGGTGATGATCTCGAAAACTTTGTCGTTTGCACCCTAGACACTGAGAGAGTAAGCAGGCGTGTTCTCTTTCTACCCTGTTGAAACAACCCACTGACTAACGCACTTGTAGAACTACCAACAAACTCTCGACATCACCGTCAACCACGGCGAGAAGGTTTTCTTCACCGTCAGTGGCACTCACACCATCTACCTGACCGGAAACTACATCATGGACGACGATGACATGGACAGCGAGGAGGAGGACGAGGAGGACTATGACTTTGATCCTGAGAACTACGCCCTCGGTGAGGACGATGAGAGCGACGACCTTGATGATGCTGCAGGGCCCCGCGTCACTGAGGTAGATTCTGATGAAGAAGAAGCTCCTAAGCTGGTTGAAACCAAGAAGGGCAAGAACAAGCGCGCTGCCGAGGGCCTTGACGAAATGATTGCCCAGGCATCCGACTCCAAGAAGCAGCAGAAGAAGCTCAAGAACAACAAGGGGGAGGCAATCTCTGCCGAGGATGCGAAGAAAGACAAGAAGGTTCAATTTGCAAAGAACCTCGAGCAGGGTCCTTCGGGCGCTGGTAAGCAGGCCGACGGCAAGGCTACTACGGGCGTCAAGGTCGTTCAAGGAGTTACCATTGATGACCGAACCATTGGAAAGGGTCGAACTGTGAAGAATGGTGACACTGTCGGTGTTCGGTACATTGGAAAGCTGGCCAATGGTCAACAGTTTGATGGTAAGCCATGATCTCTCCCTGCTTCTTGGTGTGATGATATTTCCGCGGACAGATATGCTAACATCGTATACAGCCAACAAGAAGGGCAAGCCCTTCTCCTTCAAGGCCGGCAAGGGTCAGGTCATCAAGGGCTGGGACATTGGTGTTGTCGGCATGGCTATTGGTGGTGAGAGACGTCTCATCATCCCTGCGCAACTGGGATATGGCTCCCGCGGCATGCCCGGCATCCCCGCCAACAGCCAGTTGACGTTCGATATCAAGCTGCTCGAGATCAAGTAAGCTGTTAGGGCGTCGTGCATTGATGCTGTGGATGTCTTTCTTTTTTGTTTTCTTATGTCTTGTGTGTTTGATGTTTACAAGAGGTACTCCGACGGCCATCCTGATGTAGGGCTGGTACGGCTGGTACGGCTGGTACGACCTGGGCAACGGCGTTTGCCCTACTACTGAACTTGTTCTGAATTTTGGTGCGATTTTGAAGAGCCTTGCACCCAACATCTTCTTATACTTGTATTTGGCGACATGCGAAGAACTGGGAGGCGGAAAATTGCACTCTTTGAAATATTGATAAGATCGAGACGAGGACCGCATTCGCGCGTGACGACGTTTATAACCGTCGTTGTGCCGTTGTTATGCTGTGTTCAGGATAGACTGCTGTTGATGGGAGGCTAAGCAGAGCTTATTTGTAGGAACTTGGGTGTGTAATGAAAATCATATTTCAACACAAGAGGTCGTGTTTTCCTTGGATTGAGATCGTATGCCATTGAAAAGATTGATTGGTGCATTGTCGGCCGAGGCGGCAAGAGCGAACAAAGGTACGTCCTGGCAGTAGATTTCACGCAAGAGCAGACTAGACTGTCACAAGCATGGATCAACATGAAGTTGCAACCGGGCGCGCTGCTGACAATCTCTTGTTCGCCCGATGCAGGTAGGAGCAAAGATCATTTCCTGAATCTGACTGTGCGTTGCTTTTACCCTTCTCATCCCAACAGTCGGCATCATCATCATTGTCATGCTTCGGCTCTGACAGGCAGTCTTTATCAACACTCGCCCCCAAAAAGGGCCGCTGGCTAGCAGCTCATGCCTTTATGGTACCTTGCGGATGCTCTTAATGTTAACATTCTTTACATCATTGATCTCTGCGAGGTGAGCTGGGCCAGACGCATTCGGGTTATCGAGCAGTGATATTTTTGGGATATCTGGTAGAAGAACTATGGCCCCGAAGCTCCTCGACAAGCGAAGCAGCTATCCCCTGTTGGATCCGGTTACCAAACAGCCCGCCACTGCTCAGACGCCTATAGAAGAAAGGCGAGAAGACGGACAGGCTACGTCTGACACAAGCAGGCCTCGGCCCGGTAGCGTCAAGGTTCTTTCCGAGATATGCGGCGCTATTCGTGCCCTCAAACGAACTCAATACAATTGTTCGTTTTACGGCTTCCACTGCCCAACAGATATGATCTCTTTCTGGACATTGCTAATTGAATTCGACGACCTACTAGGCTCAGATGGCTCAGCTGTCTATGAAGCAAACGGCACACGCACTTCATTGGCCAATCCCGAAGGACAGGACCTAGCCATCAACCACATGTCGCTTCTGAAACGCGGTCAAAGAGGCCTCTCACCAAAATCTCTCGTAAGAAGACTTGGACTTGACAACTTTGGGGCGTTTTCGAACGCCACAGTAGTCCTTCGAGCTCCTTCGCTGCGAAGGCAGACTTCGCTGCAAGCCCTGCCCAGTTCTCCGTCCCTTCCGCTTGGTGATGCTGTCAGTTCGATATCTTCTCTAGCTACGGAAAAATCATCTGTCGTTGGCAACAAGTCCACTGGAAAGACATCATTGGATTCGAAATACTCGGAGACTACACTCGCAAAAGTGACTTCGAGACGACGACGCAGTCGCAGGCATCCCTGGTCCAAGTCAAGTCCCGATGGGGGAGGCAACTTGCAAACCATTGTGGAAAATTTATACCAGACACGGCCAACGATTGAAACTATTGAGAAAGCAGCAGCAGCCAAGGTCTTCCTGGAGACGTGCTTCAACAACAGTCTCAACAAACTCAATCCACGCACTGCTCGTTTGCAATACTTGGAGACTCAGCTCTACTACAGTCCACACTTGGACGTGGCGGAAAAGAAAGCAATAAGACAATCGTTCTACTATCAAGAAACTTGTCATTTGAGAGAGGCCCGTGCAATCAAAACAAGGTCTCTCATGTCGCTGATGCAGGGGAAGCACTCACATGCTGAGAGCTATGAGTCACTGAAGATTCTTGGACGTGGAAGCTTTGGTGTTGTCAAATTGGTACGCGAGAAGGCTGACAAGTCGCATGCATTCCCCCGACGGGTCTTTGCGATGAAGGTGATACGCAAATCGGACATGATTCGCAGCTGTCAAGAAGGGCATCTACGGGCTGAGAGAGATTTCCTGGTGGCGTCCGAAGGCTCCAATTGGTGAGAAATACAAGACATTTCGTGATCATTGCAAAGCTGACTAATATCCGTGTTTAGGGTTGTTCCTCTAGTGGCCAGCTTCCAAGACTTGTCAAGTTTATATCTGGTCATGGAGTACATGCCAGGTGGGGATTTCCTCGGCCTCCTGATTCGAGAGAACATTCTACATGAATCAGTCGCTCGCTTTTATATCGCCGAGATGATCTTGGCTGTCGAAGAGGTCCATCGCTTGAAATTCATCCATAGGGATATCAAGCCCGACAATTTTCTCGTGTCGGCCTCTGGACACTTGAAAATATCAGACTTCGGCCTCGCCTTCGACGGCAACTGGTCCCACGATATAGCTTACTTCAAATGCCAGCGATATTCTCTACTTGGGAAGCTCGGCGTACGCGTAGATGGGGATGAACAAGATCAGAAGGAAGGCGCGAAAATCAGTTCGCAATTTCCTTGGCTACAGGCCATGAAGAAGACTTTGAGTCGACATGAAATGGAGAGTGCGGACAGTGAGCACGATTTGCCTAGTCTGCTGGGATGGAGGAACAGATGTGGCAATCGTATGTCTGCCAATTCAGTCGTTGGAACGAGTCAGTACATGGCACCAGAGGTCATCAAGGCGTGTAAAGGCTCAGAGTACGATGGAAGATGCGACTGGTAGAGCATCGGCATCATTCTGTATGAATGCCTGTACGGCCATACGCCATTCTTTGCCGACGACGGTCGACAGCAGACCAAGAACAATATTTTGGTGAGCACTGTTTCCAAGAAAGCCGGTTGATTCAAAGTAAAAAAAAGCTAAAAAGAACATGAAAGGCTCACAAGGATCTTTTTTCGTTTCCCCATCGACCTCTGGTAAGCGACAAGTGCAAAGATTTGATCTTTAGATTAATTCAAGACAAGGAGATTCGGCTTTGTTCGAGGCGATACCGCTTGAAGGATCGCCGTCCGGTCTACGACAGAAGATACGCGGATATATTTGAGGGACACGTGTTTCCGGACGATGCCGAAGACATCAAAGCCCATCGCTGGTTCAAGGACTTCCCTTGGGATCGCATACACGTCATCAGCCCACCTTTCATCCCAAACATCACCAGCCTTGATGACACACATTATTTTGATGAGTCTGACGCATTCTCGGATGCCGTGGTTTCCTCAGCCGACTCTGAAGCAGCGAATCTGAAGCCAGAAGATATACGTTGGGTCCTTCGAGAATGTAGGCCAGTTGTACAGAACCTGGCCATTGAGCTACTCGCGACGCCTTACGATTCGGCAAGGCTGCGAAGCGCGGATCAAAGAATTGACAGGACTTTTGACATAACGCCGGGGGAACGAAAGACGCTCAAGGCGTTTGTCCGCATGTACAAGAAGAAAGAGCGAAAGAGACCGAGAGACATACTGCTGCGAGACTCGAGGACGAAAGCGGTTGCCATGGGTGTGCGGAAGAGAACGGCCTTTACAGGGTATACCTGGCGACGGATGCGTCCAGGAGGTTATCTCGCCCCAAGTGTGATTCCGCGAGAAGCCAGCTCAGCTTTGAGCAAAAAAGTCTGACTAGCAGCCGGAAGCAGGATGCATATGTTCCATGATGGAGTTGAGTCAATTATTAGGGATGACAGATGGACAACCAATGAGGTACATTACAGAAAGGAAAGACAAAAACAAACACCCAGCAAAACGGTACAAGGGCTAGTTTTACAATAGGATTATTAAATATGACTATTCTACAAGGTACTCGTTACGTTACTTTCTTGATGAGGAGTGGTTCTAGGCGATGTACGTTTCTGCAAGTTGATTGAGCTCCATCACATCAAGACTCCCTTTTTGAAAGCGCCGCCGCCGCCGCCTTGGCGTTTTCAATCTCCCACTGAAATTCCTTGAGCCCACGAATTTCTCTCGAAAAGAAAAGCAAAGCAAGTAATCCATCTATCACGCCAGCGGTAAGACCCACACTCGCCAACAACATGAGCAGAAACGCCACAAAGTTGCGAGGACTGAACCAGACGGCAACCAGACAACCAAGCCATATGATGACTGCGACATAAAAGCGCACCCCTCGCCAGAATCGCTGACTCTTCTCGCGAGCCATGTACTTGTGCGTCATGGCCAGCATTTCATCATAATCTGCTAAAGTGAGAGTGCTGGTATGGTCCTGGTTGTACCGTAATTGCTTGTCGAATGCTGTGGGCTCACTCGAGGGGGTGGATGAGGAGAGTGCGTGCCGCTGGAGCGTGACCCGCACGCCAAAGTGAT
This sequence comes from Claviceps monticola, assembly GCA_018360055.1. Classification (NCBI taxonomy): domain Eukaryota; kingdom Fungi; phylum Ascomycota; class Sordariomycetes; order Hypocreales; family Clavicipitaceae; genus Claviceps; species Claviceps monticola. The sequence goes on from SRPP01000339.1 coordinate 21,129, forward strand.
CTGACAGAGAGCAGTTCAGTTCAGGGTGTCGACCTGTCATTTCGACGGCGGCGGATTGGACGACCCAGCCGGATCCGGGGGAGAGGTCTCCCGTGGAGGCGAAGATGTAGTCGATGCGTTTGCCGTGGGGGTCCTCGGTGTTGGGATCCACGGGACAGGGGTGCGTCTTGAGCTTCTTCTGGTTCTGCTTGGACCATCGCCAGGTGTTGTAGACGGTGTCGCTGGCGGCTCCGTTGACGGTGAGGTTGAACTGAGCGGTGGGCATGGGGCGATTGCGTGTCTGTTCTTGGGGCTGGTCTGCGGCGCCGATGGAGCTCTCTGGGTGGAGGACGCGCCATGTATCGCGGATGGGGGAGAGGGAGGTGATGATGCGGTGGGGCAGCGAGAGGGGGATCATGTTGAAGTCTCCCATGGCGACGACGAGGTTGCCTTTTTCTGTGGCGCTGCGGATGTGTTTGGCGATGTCCCATGCTTGGGCGGTGCGGTGGCATAGGTAGGAGTCATGAGGGCCGCTCTCGTACGGCGCGTGTGTCTGTTCTTCGTATCAGGTATTATTCAAAGGAAAGGAGGGGAGATGTGAATAAAAATCCCACAGGATCGAAGCGTTGCGCTCCCTCTGGAAGGGAAGAGAGAAAGGAAATGATGCTTTCAGAAATCATCACTTACATGCGTGTTCAGCACCTCCACCACGTCCCGTGGCCCGGACCCGAACCTCACTCTCGCCGACGCAACCCCTTTCCCGACATACCAATCCCCTCTCCAAAAGGCCGTGGGCCGCCCATTGAGCACGTACGGAAACATGCTACTCTCTTCAATGGGCCAGTGGCTCAGAATGGCCAGACCGCCGCCGAAGCTCCCGCTGTGGTAGAACTTGCCGTGGGGGAGGAACTCCCGCGTGGCGTCCCGCACGGCGAGATAGTCCTCCTGTACCCAGCATTCCTGGAGGCAGACGATATGGGGACGCGGTTCCAACAGGGCGATCTGCTTGCCGATTTCGACAAGGCGGGCGTGGCGGAGGGAAGAGATGTGCAGAAGGCCCCAGCAGTTGAGGGTCAGGAGGGTGATTTCCGAGGGAGGAGGAGCATCGTCGTCGTCATCGTCGTTGGTGGGGATGAGTTTGGCCATTTGAGGGGAGGTGGTGCTAGAGTGATGGGATCGTGTGGACGTGGAGCTGGGATTGGCTTGCGTGCTACTTCAGAGGCAGCTTCTGCGTTTACGGGCACGATTTGTTGCTGCTTCTGCTGCTGCTGCTGTTGTTGTTGCTGTTGTTGCTGTTGTTGCTGTTGTTGCTGTTGTTGCTGTTGTTGCTGTTGTTGCTGTTGTTGCTGTTGTTGCTGTTGTTGCTGTTGTTGCTGTTGTTGCTGTTGTTGCTGTTGTTGCTGTTGTTGCTGTTGTTGCTGTTGCTGCTGTTGTTGCTGTTGTTATTCTTGACGTTGTGTATGCGTATAGCTGTGTAGATGTGTACATACATAGTTGGAAGATATCCACGAACCAGCCAGGAGGAGCAGGGTTGAATTGACACGTGATGGGTTTTCGCAAACGAATTCTGAAATGGCAGGTGCAAGCTTGCAGTGCTTGTCTCGCGCCATCGTGACACGATGCAGCTTTCAATGGCCAAGGGTCTGTCTTTAATTTTTTGTGCATTTTCTTTGTGGTCTCTCGAGCTTGTTTCTTCTTTCATGGAAGAGTCGAGACGTTGGCATCGAGAGATGGGTGCTCACTGCTCGGAGAGGACGTGTCTGGTTCATAGGAGCGTGGGGTTGTCTTTGGCTCCACTTTTGCAACCGCTTCGCAATCGGGTCAACAAGTACATACTCCGTACATACAGCAGACATGGCGTCCGACAACGCCAACTACATGCGAAAGTTCACATTCTTTCAGTTGGCAAGATGTTTCCGGATCATGTCATCTTGTGGACTCGCCCAGTGATGTGGCCCAAATGGCACTAACACAAGCTGCTGTCTTCATGTTCATCTGGTGAACAATACATACTGAATGCCAGGGCCCTTCGGGAGGCATCATCACCTTGGCCAAAGGCGGCAATTTGACGCCGCGGATACCACATGTACCAATCCCCTGGGTCGTGCCACGGTTACATGTTACATATGCAGTTGCTATAGTAGCTCACTGATGACTAGCAAGTAGGCCAGGCGAATATGTAGCTATGCATCGAGATTACAGCGCTCCTGTGGCAACGCTAGAGTTTGTTTGATCTCGGGCAACAAGTTCGTTTCTGATGAGGGGCTAAGACATCGACACCGATAATCGGCATCATACGGAGTACATAGTTAGTCGGTTCAGAAATTCCTCCTGAATGTGATGATTTGGCTGCAAGAGCCAATCGCGGGTGTCTGCGCCGCCGTCGGGTGATATGCCCAATCCCGTTGCTCCATGGAAGACGACAAACGAATAACGTATTGTACAAGTTCCTGCGAAGAAGTATTCTATGTAGTTGCCTCGGATGCACATGTGGCTACGATCCCCTCGATGCGTTTATTCAAGAGAGATTGTAGTTCGTTGCCGCCGCGTTCCTGTAATTATCCCACGCGATCTCGGCGGTGCTGCATCATAGTCTCGACTCTCGAGGCTGGAAGCGGATCAGTTGAGTCGCGCGAGGTGATAACTGCGGTTCGAGCATATGTCTGCCATGGACTCTGGACAGGAGCAAGCTTTCATTTCATAGGAATGGTGCCTGAAGGCAGTTGAGGATGAAGCGGACCATATAAGCGTCGTTCGACGGGCACCAACGACTGTTGCAGAGATATACATATACATACACATATGTCTTCCTAGCGTCGATCATGTATGGACTACATATGGACATTCATCCGGAAAACCGGACTGAAGGTCACTGGAACAATTCAACAAGAATCGGGATTGACAGTTCGGCGCATCGAATATTAAAGTACATGACGTTCCGTCGGTTCAAGCTGCTATTGCGTTGTATCCGAATCTTTGATCCCTTCGACAAACCTGCCGATCATCTCAGTCGACAAATCTCACGAGTGACTAATTGGTCTGATCGAATCCAGCCGGGTCTGACGGTCGGTGTAGACGAATGCATATCGAGGTTTGACTGTACTAGGAATTCAGGGATTACGATGAGGCATTTATTTATGTGATCATGCTCAGTCCGCAACTCGCGAGTCGCGACAGGCCAAAGCCCTACTATTAACGCGTTAACGCGTTACTACGCAGTGAAGCGTTCGTGTGTCTTGAAATGACAATGGATTGTGTGTGAGTGACCAAGTTCCCGCGCTCCTGGTCCCACTTTTCCGCTTCGCCTCTATGTACCTATGGAGTTGAGGGCACTCAACCCTCGAAAACTCTAGACTCTCAGAGCTCACAAGCATTGTCAACTTGTCCCTAATAACTCAAACGACCAGCCCATTTGCATCAACCACGAGAATTCTTGTCGCAAGCCTCAACAAACATCTCATCTTCCAACAAACATCCACATCATCGGTAGCGATGTCATCCGAGAAAGCGAACAATCCCATGCGGGAGTTGAAGATTCAGAAGCTCGTTCTCAATATCTCCGTCGGCGAGTCCGGTGACAGATTGACGCGCGCCGCCAAGGTGCTCGAGCAGTTGTCTGGGCAGACACCTGTCTACAGTATGTGAAATTCTCAATGAACCTACCTGCATCTCGGCATCGGCATCGGCAGTGAGCGGTAATTAATTCATTCATTCATTCTCAACAGGCAAGGCCCGCTATACCGTCCGAACATTTGGCATCAGACGCAATGAAAAAATTGCAGTCCACGTGACCGTCCGTGGCCCTAAGGTGAGCATCGCAGACGAAATTTTCCCAAAGCCTTCATACCTAGGTCTTCAGGCCACCTCGCGGGTTCTGCGCCCAGACTGGCGAGCTAATCGGGGTTTTAGGCTGAGGAAATCCTCGAGCGTGGGCTCAAAGTCAAGGAGTACGAGTTGCGAAAGCGCAACTTCTCCGAGACTGGTAACTTCGGATTTGGTATCAGCGAACACATCGATCTGGGTATCAAGTACGACCCCTCAATTGGTATCTACGGCATGGACTTTTACTGCTGTATGACCCGCCCCGGAGAGCGCGTCTCCCGCCGCCGTCGCATGAAGAACACCATTGGTGCCAGCCACCGCATCAAGCGGGACGAAACCGTGAAGTGGTTCAAGCAGAGGTTTGACGGCATCGTCCGATGAATCCTGATGGCTGACTGAGAAGCTCGTCTTTTTTTTTTTGTGTTTTTTAAGATGTTCATGAAGATATCAGTCAAAAAAGGGGGTAAAGGAGTTCCGCGTTCATGTTTTTACCTCGTCTTTCATAGCACCCGCTCGGCCCAAATCGGGTCGATGCAACGGCCTCAGAGACCGACCGGCGCCTATGCCGGCTTTTATTATGACTCTTTTGCATGTGATGCCTTCAGAAAGGGCAGAAAAGTTTCTGCACTTCCGCACATGGATTCTCTCTGCGTACGTGGTGAAGGGGGTCATTGTGCATGCGCCCGTATTTAAGTCTATGATACAAGACGTTTGGGAATCACATCAATATCTGTACTCTGTAGACTGAGTTCAATCGTATAGTTAATCCCAAACTGGCGCATTGCCGCTGATCAGTGATCATGACATGTCAACCATTTGGGCGAGACATATTGATTGCGTCCGACGGTCGCTCAGCATGAAACGGGCTTGCCCAATGAATTCTCCCCGCACTCGTCGCGCGCCTCGATCTCGCCCTGCTTGATGCGAGGTTGATAGGTTGATAGGCTGATGATGGCTGTTACAATTGCACGACACTGGTCTTGAAAGACTTCACTGGTAGGTAGGTAGGTAGGTAGGTAGTGAGGCCAGCCTTGGCACCGGACAGAAGGAAAGCCCCTTTACCGGCGGAGAAAAACCCATGACGTTGATGAGCGACTTGACTTGCTCAGCAGCGATGTCGGGGGACTAGCTCCGATCCTATATCGCCGCAAGCCGAGATTGCCAAGTCCGTTTATGTGCATACTTTCAGGAGGAGCCGGGGGGGTCGCCTTGTTTGCTGGGATATGTATCCGTAGAGAATCGCCGGACACGGCAGACAGAGTCGCTAGAATCCGTACTGAATACCACATAAGTGATACGTACATACTGCAAGTTGTTTAAGTCGAAACTCGCAACTACGCGGCTCGCAACTCAACAAGAGCGCCTCTCTTTCTGTTCGTTGGCCGTTCCTTATCGAATCGACAAACTCGTACTCCGTCGCCGGACTCGGAGGGCTCCAAGGCTGAAGGCTGAAGGCTGAAGCTTCAGACAAACTCTTTGCCGGCAGATCGACCCACAACTGGTCCACTGCCTCCACTGCCCAGCCTGCAGCCTGCCACGCACCGATCTGCTCCAACAACCCCCGTCCTTTGTTCTCCTCGGCTCGGCATCCCCCTTTATCGGCGACAGGCCAAAAGTCCGGTCGGACACGAGCTCACTGGGCACTGGGCAGTAGGGCAGTGGACAGGAGGGCCGGACCGGAGGGCAGGAGGGCAGGAGGGAAGCTCGACACTTGTGGCCGAGATCCTGGTTTCCGGCCCTGCACAGTTTTGCCCAAGATCTTCTGCTGGTCCCTGGATGGGATGGAAGCACACACAACAACAACAACAACAACAACAACAACAACAACAACACGCAAACTACACGCAAACTACACGCAAACTACACGCAAACTACGGAGTAAATATCCCTATGCACAGGTATGTAACTCCGTATGCAGCAGTAGCAAAGCAAAGTCCAGCAAGGCCATCCCCACTGAGCGAGACGAAACCCCCCGAGCTCGCGCGAGATGGCGCACCCCCCGGGAGGGAGGAGTTTTGTTTTTTTTTCTGCGGGCCTTCGGGAACCCGGAAAAAAGAAAGGCAAGGGGAGAGCCAAAGCGCAAGGGGGCGGCAATCGATCGCGCGAAGAACAGAACAGCCCAGCTTCTAGGCTTGGACGGCTTGGACGGCTTGGACCTTTGTGGTGGCGACATGTTCTTTCTTTGCTTTCCAGTGTCCCCCTCCCTCCCTGTCCACCAGAAAGAGGCCAAGGGAAGGGGGCCGAAGGGGGCCGAAGGGGGCCGTCACGGATTTACGGTCCGAAAAAAAGTCCATCTTCCGTTTTTTTTTTTTTGGAAAGAGACTCGTCGTCGTCGTTGACCTATGAGATGAGCAGAGCGGCGGCGCCAGGTAGGGGGACTTGTTAGGTATACGGAGTACGGAGTATATATTACATGTATGTATGTATGTATGTATGTATGTATGTATGTATGTATGTATGTATGTATGTATGTATGTATGTATGTATGTATGTATGTATGTATGTATGTATGTAT